>JANHFL010003704.1:278073-317765 GCA_032468155.1 Oxyrhabdium leporinum | reverse complement strand
ACCCCTCAAAAAAAGGGCCTAGCTGTTTTTTCGGGGGGCAAAAGAAAATAAGACCCATTCTTATTTTCTGAGAAACATGGTATCCTTGATAAAACAATTAATTGTGATAAAGAGAACATGCTTAACAGTACTATATCTTTGTCAAATCTTTCATTTGTCAAAACAAATAGCAAATAACATAATGTATGAATAACTTAGAAAGCCCCAACTTTCTTGAAGACCATTGTAACTTCAAATATTTGGTGGACAGGTAAACTTTATCCCCCACCCTAAATTGTGGTTGCTGAGAATGGTGTTTGTCAGCTTGTGTTTTATAGATTTTTGCAGCTTCTGCTAAAGCTCACTGTTTTCCCATGAGTTTTTCAAAGAAGCCATCCATTCATTTATTGACATGGATGAGGGGGGTTCTCTAGGTAACTCTGGCATAGGGACAAATTCCATCCCAGTATTAATTTGAAATGGAGTTAATCCCATGCTACTGTGTACTGCGTTATTGTAAGCTACCTCAGCAAACGGTAACAACTCAGTCCAATCTGACTGTTGGTAATTTACATAACATCTCAAATATTGCCCAATCATTGCATTCATATGTTCTGCTGCCCCATTAGTGATTGGGTGAAAAGTAGAGCTTAACCCCCGGGATAACCCAATAGCTTTAATAAAGTCCCTCCAGAGCTTCACAGTGAATTGGACTCCCCTATCTGAAATGAGTCTGCGAGGGACCCCATGTAAGCTATAGATGTGTTTAAGAAACAGTCTGGCTAATTTCTTTGCTGAGGGGAGACAATAGCACACAATAAAATGGGCTTGTTTGGAGAATAAATCAACCACGGTTCAAATGATGGTGTTCCCTCCACTCTCCGGGAGTTCTACTCTGAAATCCATCCCTATCTCCTCCCAAGGTCGGGACAGTTCTGCCACCAGCTGTAGAAGTCCTGGGGGCTTCCCAGGTCTCATCTTCATTGTAGCACAGGTAGCACAGCTTTTCACATAGTCCTCAATGTCCTTTTTCATCCTTGGCCACCAGAATCTCCTGGCTAAGTGCAATGTCTTTAAGTAGCCAAAATGTCCCCCTTGCTTCAAATCATGGCTCCTCCACAGAACTTGGATTTGCAGTGTGTTGGGGACATATAGTTTTAACCCTGTCCAAGCCAACCCTTTCTCTGGGTTAGACTGTCCTTGTTGTCTTGGTACCAAGGATCTGTTGAGAGGCAATTCGTCAAGTGCTGGAAAACTCCTTGCGGCCAAGCTGTATGCGAAGCTGTCAAAATGCAAGTTCCATAAAACCTGCCTAGACTATCTGGGCTACCAAGTGTCGAGCGACATGGAGACAGATCCAGCTAAAGTCAAAGCTGATCTGGACTATCAGCCCCCATGGACATGGAACAAACTTTTGTGGTCCAAGCTGATGCAAGCGACGTGGCTGTGGCTGCAGTCTTACTACAAAAACATGTCAATGGAACTCTGCAGCCATGTGCTTACACTTCCTGTGTATCTGCCCAGTTGTGCTTGGAAAATACAGGTAGTCCTCTACATACAACAGTTTAGCGACAGTTTAGTTACAATGGTGCTGAAAAAATTGGCTCACAACCATTTTTCACACTTATGACTATTGAAGCATCCCCATGGTCACGTGATTTACAATTCAGATGTTTGATAAATGACTCATCTTTATGATGGTTGCAGTGTCCCAGGGTCACGTGATCTCCTTTCGCAACCTTCTGACAAGCAGTTTACAAAGTTTACTAATTACAATTCAAGTAAATTATCAAAGAATACTGGATAAACAAAGGGTCAGTTCTTTTCCATCTTAATTTTTCTACTTCTTGAACATTTAACTTACTGTATTAACTCTGTAAACCTCAAATTGAACATTCAACTTACAGACTCAATTCTGTAGAACATTCTTAACCTTACAACTGAATTAACATGGAGTTGGAAATTCACATGTTAATTGGGAAACAAATCTTTGCATTCAGTTAAAAAAAACAAAAGGAAGAATGGTACACGTATTTATAGTATATCAAATGAGCAGATATTCCAATATCTGCAACAGTTCAAAATGAAATTGGAGGATCACTATGTCATCTGTAGGAGTGGAGCGTCTATAGCTTTTCATAAATTTCTTAACTCCAGAATCACGTTGTTTTTTTAAAAGTGAGTGAACATTCTAACACACATTCTAAAATAATATTGCTCAGAGGAATCAAGGAACAAATCAGGATCTTCAACTTTATCAGCTTTATTCATAAACTGCCAGTAAAATATTTTAAATTTTAAAAAATTACCGATCATCACTGGGGTTCCTTCAGTCTTGAAATGATTAGCAAGTTCTCTTCCTTGAGAAGCCAGTTCAGATCCCTGGCTGTGGAAAAACAAATAGCACTAATGCTAGCATGAATGATAATTTAGCACTGGTAATTTGAGAAAGAGGAATAATGAAATATAGCAACCCCCATTCTGAGGTTCATAAATTAGAGCAAAATCAAGTCCTCTCTGTGCAACTTTCACCACCTAACTGTCACAAAATAGTCAAGAATCTATGATGTTTCACCTAATACCTAATATATGATTCACAATTAATTAATTAGGCCTTAATCTATTTGTTTTCTATATAGATCTTCCATCCAGCATTCTTTCCTTCCTTTTATCCTACCTTTTGTTGAGGAGCCTAGGTGGTATACACAGCACACCTTCCTGTCATTTTTTCCCACAAGACCAAAGTAGGTTGGGCTAAATGGGAATGACTGACCTAAAGTCACCCAGTGAAATCCTCTAGCTGAGAAGGGAACTGAACCAAGTCTTCCTGGTGCCAATCCAATACTAAACGCTACATCACACTGGCTCTTATTTGGGCAGTGTTGATATGGATCCACTAATAAAAGTTGTGAACTGGCCCAATGAAAAAAAGGTTAGGTGTGAAGAGAGTCTACATCAAATTATTTTGCCTACAATGAGACAGATTAAGTGGTACTCGCCATAGGATTAATTCTGAACATAGATTACAGGTAGGCTTCAATTTACAACAGTTCATTTAGTGACCATTTGAAGTTACAACAGCACTGAAAAAAGTGACATGACTGTTTTTCACACTTATAACTATTGCAGCATTTCCATGGTCATGTGATCAAAATCCAGACTCCTGGCAACCGATTCGGGGTCATGAGATCACTATAACTTTCCCAGCCAACTTTTGACAAGTAAAGTTAATGGAGGAAGCCAGATTCACTTAACACTGCATGATTTAATTAACAACTGCAGTGATTTGTTTAACAACTGTAGCTTAAAAAGGTTGTAAAATGGGGCAAAACTCTCTTAACATCTGCCTTGCTTAGCAACATACACTGAAAGCTGTACTGGATATGAAAGTAAGCTAACACAAAATTGTTGGTGATTACTAAGTAATCTTACCTGACAAACAGTATCTTTGAAGTTATCCCTAATAGCTGATTTAGCACAAGTTGCACTTCAATAGAACCAATCCATTGGCATGATCCAACGAAGTTGGGTGGCTTGTCTCCAACACTGACAAGCGCCTTCAGTCATGTCAGAAGAGAAAGATGGAATAAGGTAACAGTCAGTTGCACAGAATTCTATCCAATCCAATTCAGTAGAGGCCAGGGGCTAAGAAAGTGATTTTATTTTAAAAATTAAATTAGCCCCAGTGCTTCATACAAAATGATTGCATAATATGTATCTTTGGCTACTTCAGTAAGTATTAGCAGATCATTTGCAAAATCACACAAATGTCTCCCACTTGAATTGCTCCTCCTAGAGTTTACTTATAGCTACTGTGGGAACACTATTAAAATGTAAAATGTAGAAAACCAGCCACCAGATATTCCATCCAGTGAACCTCAAACTGAAACCTAAATTGACACAAATGAGGAAAAGATTTACAGCTTGGCGAGAACCAGGCTTAAGCAAAGATTTGGAAATCTTATGAATTACTGCAGTGATGGAGCACATTTAGAATCTAGAATCTGTAACAAATAGTTGCCTATAAGACAAGACATCATCAGAAGATGGAGCTACATATAGAGACGAAAATGTACAGGAGTATCTGTGTTGGGGGAAAAGAAAAAAAATCACAATGTTGCAATGCAAATTGCACTGCTTACACAGTTGGGTGCAACACTGCAATGCAAATATAAAATGGAAGTATTAGTTATGGGACTAGAGAATACTCACCATAACAATATTTAAATGTAATTAATTATATGTAACTATAAATGAAATCACATTTGATGTTTGTCCTGATCCCAACGCCACCATTTGTCTATATTGTATGGTACCTGGCTTGCTCCCAAAGCCAAAGATGCTGCCCATCGCCAAAGATGGCCCTCAGTCTGCCAAAAGTCAGGCACCGCTGATTTAGAACTAGTATGGGCAGAAGTGCTTAAATAAAATATTCCTTCAGGAGCAGCTGTTTTCTCTAGGGAATCCAGATTTAGAAAACATCTATACCTGTTGTATCTCCTTGTGTGTAGGGATTCCTCTGTCTGCGTACCCCTGATGTTTGAACCAGGAACATATAGTCTGTAGAGATCGATAAGCACAGCCCCATCCATTATCATCGATACAATCTTGCATGTAATGATGATAACTATATGTGCCGTACACTAAATACACCTGTGTCCAAAAAGAGAGCACAATTTGTACATGTCAGAATAATATTATTTGCTTAAGAGTTAACATGTTGCCTCTGAGATATATATAATGAAAATGAAGATAATTTGTAGTTATTGACTACATATTTGAAAGACTATTCAAGCTAATGAATCATAAAGTTAAGTTAGGGAGGAAGTTTGCAAGTGGGCATTACTGATGATTAAGACCATGGAACGAGTTTGTCTCTCCTTCTTATGCTTCCAGATGGAGTAGCTGCTATCAGACGATATCATGGCAATTATGTTGTCAAATTAAAGTTCTGGAGCAAGGATTCTCCTCAAAAAGCACGGTTTATAAAAAGGCATTGTTCTCAATGAACTTTGCAAGATTTCCCAACAAGATCTCATCAACCTCTCTAGAACAAATATGAATCAAAAGAGTGCAATGGTAACGATGGTTGGATGTCTTTAATTTCTGTTCTTGTTAACAGAGACGCAGAGGGAGAAAAATTTGGCATTTGTATCTGCAGCATCTGTTCTCAGTTTCTACTTATATCAGTCTTATGGCTTTTCTGCATTGTAACCTTTAGCTACTTGAGTTCCATGCATAAAGCAGCTGGAAAGGAAGCCAGCTTAAGAAATCCTTTGTCACCTTCCACCATCCTTCCCATTTCTTCATTCTGGCCACTCTGATGGCCAGGGTTTCTCTTTGGACTGTGGTCACCCTGGCTATCACTTGCTGGATCCTCCTGCTTCTTTTCCTCTCCTGCTTCTTTTCCTCTCCCACCTATCTCAGGGAAAGCAGATGCCACATGTCCTTATGTCTTTCCTTCCTTCCTTCCTTCCTTCCTTCCTTCCTTCCTTCCTTCCTTCCTTCCTTCCTTCCTTCCTTCCTTCCTTCCCTTATCTCACCCCTTTTAAAAGGATCTTTTAGAAGGGTGTGGTGAGGGAGACTGTATTTCATGGCTAAAAAAGAAAGTTGGCAGAATTCTTCTCAATTTCACCCAGTTTTTTTTAAAATAAGAAACTATTTCACAAATCCCTATACTAAGAAATCCCCCCCACCCCTCCAAAGGTGCAGCCTTTCACAGTAGGCAGCCCAGTACAAAAGCTGTCAAAGGTGAGGATTGGGTGGTACGTATACCCGCCAGAGCAGCAGCCACAAAATGGAACAGAAATATATTTTTGGATGTAATAGATTGGGCTGTCCTGGAGTGGGAAAATGCTACTTTTGATGGGTGGAGATCCCTATCCCAGCAGCCAGTGGCATCATCCATTTCTGCCCTTCTCCAAAGGTTGCTGGGCTGCCCTCAATGCTGGGGCAAGCATGAAGTACAGCCATTAGACTTGATATTAGAACAAGCAAATGGAGAAAGGAAACTCACCATACCAGACTCTATTCCAGGTGGCTTAAGATGCAGATGTGGGTTTCTAAGATAACCATCTTTAAAAGATTCATCAGGAAAGTGATAGGCATTAGCTCTTCGGAAATAAGGCCTATCAAGCGGTAGATTAAATTGCCCATGTAATTCCTAAATGCAAGGCAAACGTGAACGAGGATGAGCAAGTAGATCAATAAAAGATCCAGACATTTTTTCTGTTTTATAATGGCCATACTTTCAAAATTAACATTGTTTTTATTATAGCTTAGTGAATTTTAAAAACGGCATGTTATAATATTAACCATCTTTCCCATAGTAAGTTTATGGAGAGATAACTTTGATACATTTGATTCAATAGGAGGCCAGAAAGCTGTTTGCCTGTATTAGTATAATCAAAACAATTTAGAAAATATAGCATACCAATCAAATAAGAGAGAATTGAAACCAACTAAAAAAACCCATTTCAGAACGAGAAACCCCTCACAAGTTTTAGGCGTGAAGAAAAGGAGTGTCTTTAATCTGTGAAGGAGAGGGGTAGTTCCAAAATGGTGATTGATAGATAATAAATAATAAATCTAGGGGTACAATTTTTTTCACCCGCTAAGAACTTAAATATTGTAGTCCTGCTGAATCAGGCCAAGAGCTATACTTGCCACCAGATGGTTCTGGGGTGTTCATAAACAGGAAATGCACTTAGATTTTTTCCTAATGTTATTCCCACTACATTTGGAGACCTGCAGCCATCAGCTAAAGGTAACTCTGAGTCAGCCTGCCTTTCACTAAAGTATCTAAGCTGCTTTTAAAGCCAATTAAGTTAGTGGCTGTTACCAAATCATTAATAGAGAATTCTACAGAATAATAATGCACTGTGGAAGGAATACACCATAATTTGCCAGGGTGGTCCAATGCTCAGGATCATATTGGTTGAAAACATGCAGAAGAGTTTATCCTGCAGTGAATAGACAATGGCTAAAATGATGATGATAAATTGTGCATTGTGTGAATAAGCGCTTTCCTTTGTTGTAAATTTCCTTCACTGAAATACATGCATCTTCGTGCTCTATTCTTTTATTTTTCAGTTTCTTTTACCTACAAAAAATAAAATATCATACACAAAACCCATGCATTAGAATCAAATCAACTCTTGAAATTCATACCCAGAAGAGGGGTAGAAGGGAATTATATATTAATAACCTTATATGATTTAATGATCTATAAAAGTTTAATAACTCTAAATATTTTGCTTACAATCAGATACCTTTCGGTAAGTCTCCAGCTGATCATCAGAAATGCCTGTAGGAAACGAAACTGTTACTAGATGCTTTTTTCCTGGTAACATGAAATGAAATTGTTCAGGCACCACAACTGATGTTCCTCTCATATGTTGCAAAATGCATCTTTCCATATCTGCTAACTGCGTGTGAACTGCATTCACTAGGAGGCTTCTTACACTGTAAAACAACAAGAAAGATTAATTTCCCTCCCACATTCTCTTCATTAGATTTTCTACACTGAGCAATATCTATAGATATAACATATACTGATAAAGATGTTTATCAGTGTATTGCCTGATTTACATTCTTGGTCTCCAAATACATATCGGAGATTTATATCTGCCTTTTCATTCATTTGTAAGATGTGGGTCTATGGTAATACATTCATATAGCAAACCTATAGAACCAATTACAAGTTTTTAAAGAATCTGACTCTTACACTGGATTCAGTTCTTAATCCATTTTAGAAAAAGGTGCAGCCTTTTTTCAGGAGGCATTTCAGGATTCTGCAGATGAAATCAAATTGGAAAAGACAGATTTTGGGATACAAGGCAAAGTATTTTACATTGTACTTCTAAATATTCTTCAAACTGCAGTTGTAAACGAACGGTAATATTAAGACTGAATTACTGCAATTCATTAGTAACATTACTCCAGCTAGAACATGACACTGGGAGGTAGGCTGCTATGAAGGACAAGTTACAGTTAAAAATTTATCTCATTTTGAAGGCACTGCCAAGAATTTGTAGTACATACAAAGTTTGACGTAGCTTTGGACCTGAATGTTGGATATAACCATAGTTGTAGGTTGAACTTGTATGGAACTTGCTCTATGGAGACCAAAGTGTGGGAATTTTCACTCCAAGTGCTCCAACCGTGAATTCCCTTAATATTTGATTACAGCTGGCAGAAATTCTTTTAGTCTGAGGCATCAACCAGTTTTTTAGAATAGTGGTGCTGTGTATTTCTGACTCAGCTGTGCCTTATTGTTTTTAATTCATCACAACCTGTTTTTGAATTATTTAATAAGAAGGGAGTCAGCTGTTTTTAATAAATAAATGAATGAAAATGCTACCAAATATCCTAAATTGATGAAAACTGTAAAGGAGAATAAACCTAGGTTAATGTTACATGCCTGAAAATTCTACCCATTTGGAGATTTGGATGCACATAAAACTGCAACAGAAACAAACTAAAGAAACCTTAAAAATACACGCTCAGCTACTTAACCTACTTACTTGCGCCACGTTTCTTCAGGAGAAATAGAGACCACAACGTCAACTGGTAATGTCATGCTAATGTAGTGATGCTCTTTGCTTTCTTTTTCAATTACTGGAGCCAAAGGCTCTAATGAGGTTGTAATTTCCAACATGAGATCAATATTTACTATTGAGGGCTGAAAATAAAGAAGACTTTAATGTACAAATTATAATCTAAATTACTCCAAAGATTCTATTTCCCCTATCAGATAAAGTCACATTGTGGAAAAATGTTAGATCAGAAAAGTGGCAGACAGGGAATCCCACCACTTTCCCTAGAGTTAATTTCTAATATCAATTAAATAACTCAATATTGATTCTAAGAGAAAAGGACTAAATATATTATATAAGAGCTGCGGTGGCACAGTGGTTAGAGTAAGTACTGCAGGCTACTTCTGCTGCCTGCTGTCTGCCTGCAATTTGGCCGTTCAAATCTCACCAGGCTCAAGATTGACTCAGCCTTCCATCCTTCTGAGGTGGGTAAAATGAGGACCCAAATTGTTGGGGGCAATATGCTGACTCTGTAAATCGCTTAGAGAGGGCTGTAAAGCACTGTAAAGCGGTATATAAGTCTAAGTGCTATTGCTATTTTTCACAAAAACTTGCTTAATCAATAAACAAATTTGGAAATAATGAATTCTTCACATTTCACAAAAAAGCACACACTGCAGTAAAAAAAGCTATACGTACCATCTCTCGTAACTTTTTATCTTTCTTTTTTGAAAATCTGTGCTTGGTGCCCTCTTGTTCAAATCTGGAAAACAGTGCCAGAATTATTGTATCACGACAAATTATTATACCATTTACATCTCCACCCACAAAATCATTATTTTTGTCTAGCCATACTCACTGAATAAACTGTAGTATCTCCTTGCAGGCAGTGTCATCTGAAAGCTCAGTTGCCATGGAGTTCATCCCACTATTTGGCCACAAATATACTGAGCTATGACAAATCCTGAATACCAGCACATCAGAAGCCAGTTTAGCTGAAAGATCCTTGAAAATGTATTTGAGTGCCTCTTTTGTGGACGAGTCTAAAACAAACAAAGAAAAAAAGAAAGAAAAATGCATGGGCTGTAGATTTTATATAGTGAAGACTAATTTAGAAAGAAGAAAAGGAACAATTGTGAGCTTATCCATTAACTGAAGAGTGAAAGAAGTATTCTCAATTAAGCATTTCAACGTGAAAAAAATTCCTAAATAAGAGCAGAAGACCTGTAAAATAAACTGTCTAGCTATTTGGGCGTTGGTCCTCAATAACTTGGAAAGGAGAGGTTCTATTAAGAAGAGTGGGACTTGTTTCTGAATGAATCTGCACAGTTGTATTATTCCAAGAGGAGAGGAGAGAAGGGATTCTCATACAAACTTTGCTAAAACAGTTTTTGCTGATACAGTAGAATCAATATTTTAAACTTTTGTACAGGAAAATTCTTTATAGTATAATTTTGTATTTCTACAGACTCACCATTAGTAGTGGCTAATTGAAATGCAAAATCCAAGCCTCCTCTTATTCTAAAAAGTATATCCATGGTATCTATGATGACCTATTGAAGTGAAGAGAAAAAAAACCAAAGTGTTTCTGGGTTGAAAAGTTTCATAAATTGTCATGGCTACTGTGGCTCAAAGATTCAAACCCACCATCTGAAAATGCAGCAGCTGAATGATTTTCAATTACCATGGTTTGTTTATCCATAACTGGTTGAATAAGACATAGTTATACCTACACATCATTCTGAGCTATCAAAATATAGGGCCTAATTTCTACAACACGTTGACCCAAGGTTAGGGATCTTCCAAACCATTCTGACTGATCAAGGTTTTGGTGGGTCTGACAATAATACAAAGTGTGGGGGATCTTGGTACCTATGTGAATATGACTTCTCGTTTTTATTTCTCCCCCTGGTGGTTTTGTGAAGTTTCTTTGGTTTTTTAAATGGTAAACCTAATTTAGAGTTTCCACTATAATGTTCCTTGCTTCAGACTAGTAGCTGCCAGTCCCTATTCTACCATTCCTCGATCATGTTGTAGGCAGGATGAATACACCTTTATTCACTTCATATATATGTTATAGTTGTTAAGGGAAAGTTTGGCCTTGATCAAAGATCAGACATTTACAAAAACATTAGCAACGTCTAATTTATTTGGAGTCCAGCTATACAGTAGTACCTAGCTGATTTAATCTTGAAAAGATGAATAGAATTAAATCCCATTAGTATTTGAATAGATTACCAGAAAATCCCAGATCAGGAATTTGAAATATATATTTTGGAAGACAGTCAATAGTGAATTACTTTCACATTCTTACCAAGAAAATCAAAAGGAGTTATCTGGTAAATCACCAGGAGTTGAGCTCAGGAACTACATGTAATTTATTCAGAAATAAGTACAGTATTCTTTTATTCTAGTGGAATTTACTTTTAATTAAACTTATAACAAATAGAAACCAAGAAGCAGCAGAATGCTATTCCAAATAGTTATTCTATGTTAACTACATTTACAGAAGAAAGCATGGCCACCACCAAGACAGAATTTCTATCACAAGCTGGGCTCTATACAGAAAGATTGGGGCTAATCTGGGCTAATTTTTTTTTTTTGGGGGGGGTTACTTTATTGAACTAAACAGATTAGATGTAAAAAAAGAACATCAAAATTTTAAAAGTGCAAAAACCATGACAATCTGCTTACAATAGGTCAGGTATAAACAATTACCATTCTTTACCAAAAGTTTTACTGTCCTCTCATAAGGCCCTAAATACAGTACTGAAATCTTTCCCTGAGTCGTAGACAGGGCATTGGATGAATCCCTATGGAGTGTAAGACCCTTAAATGAGACACAGGTAGTCCTCATTTAGTGGCTGCCTCAGACAGCAACAACTGCAGTAACAACTGTGATGAAAAAATAACTTGGCAACCAATGCCCGTGTTTATGACCTATACAGCATCTCTGTCAGTCATGTGTTTGCCATTACAGTCAGTTCTGCCCTATATAAAATCATAAGCAATCACGATTCCCCACTTAGTGACCACTTGGCTTAATCATTGTCCCAGCCGCAGTCCCTAAACAAAGACTATTTGTACATCTTCGTTGGGTCTCGTTTCTTAACTGTGATTAAGGTTATCCCTGTGATTCCGTCATTCCCTTTCGTTTTTTAATTTTCCAAATGGTTTATTATTTTATCATCTTATTTTAGCCTTCACTCTTTGCTGTCCAGCTTCTTCAAATGCTAAAGCCCCCTCACTCGGGCGCAGCGGGCAGTCATATAAATCTAGGAAATAAGAGAAATGCAAACTCGTTCGTCAAACTGCTTATCCTGACAAGCGTGCATGAGAAGCTGTTCTGTGCCTAAATTGCAATTGGGACCAAGGGAGGATTGCAGGCGGCCCCTGAGGCTCCCCCCAGCCGGAGCCGACCGGACAACAGCTACTTTCTGACTGAAGGTAGCGCTGGGGCTCGGGGCCTCCGTCGAGGAACTGCTGCTTTCGAAGCAGACAAGACGAGGGATGCCACTGCTTTAATAGCAGAGCGACCGCGGCGGGTACCATCGGCCTGACTTACCACGTCCGTCAGCAAAACGCTAGGAAGAAGCGATCCCGGCAGCGGCATGCTCCTCCTCCCCGATCGAGGCTCCTCCTCCACTAGCTGACACGTCACGCTTCCGCTCTTCTCTCCCTCTCTTTGCACAACAAAGCGAGCGACACGACAATGGGATCGCGCCGCTTTTCCGCCTCTGTCGTTGAAACTGCCGAACTTCATTTCCCAACTTGCTCCACTCTCCAGGCGCCTCAGAGATTCTGTGGCGTGATGACCTCATATCGGAGGGGGCGGAGTGAGGCGCCTCTTGAAACCATGGCAACTGTATCAACAAAGAGTTTTCAAGGGCGGGAGAAACTAAGCGCTGCAATCATGGAGTGCTGGGGAGAGAGAGGCGAAAGAGGTGGTCTTTGCTGTTGAGCCAACCTAGCCTGTCTTGCGTTGGAGAGAGAGAGAGAGAGAGAGAGGAAAAAGTGAGCGGGTGCGTTATTTATCGGAGACTCGGAGCGGAGCGGTAGAGGAGTCTTTTACAAGGTGGCGCCCTCAGGTTCTGGCTGCAGACCGCCTCATCTTAAGCCAGTCTGAGTCGGCCCATGGGTGACTGGCAGCCAAAAGGTTAAAGGAAAGAGCGAGCAGTCCGAAATGCCCAGTTGACTCCCCATATCCCGTGCAAGCCCTCGCTTCCAGGCGTCATCTCCGTGCTCAGCGTGTACACCTGATACGACTGACGGAGGGATTCCAAAGTTGGATTAGTGTATTAATTTCGTAAAATTGCAACGGTTTGGGGGGAAGGTACGGCAAGCCGGTTTGCAAAAAGAAAAGGTGAGGCACAGCCCGGTACAATTTGAAAGGTGTGGGATCCAGGTGGATTCCAGGCACCCTTGCTAGTTGCAAATAACTAATAATTTAGCATATGGATTTTTTTTGTTGTTGTTTTGAGGTTTGCTTGATATGACTGGAAGGCATGGGTTTGGTCTTAATTCAGACTGGTGAAAGGGATTCGATTTGGCCCATAGGAAATGCTTAGGTTTTCAAGACCAGTCACAGCTATAGATTATGGTAATGGGTAGGATTCAATAGAAGCTCTCCTGTCTTTATTTAGGTTAGATTTAAAATTCCAAATTTTAAAGATTCTTCTGAGATTACAGACATATCATTTTGATGAGAATGTTACATAAATATATTCCAATGAATTTAACATCAGAAAGCTCTATGATAGTGTGATTGTAAAAAAAATATCCAGAATTTTGCATTGTGCTCTGAACTTGTTTGGAAATGCACTTTTTCAGAGAAGCATATGATGAGTTGTAAAATAAATAAAGCTTCAACTAGACAGGGATACTATCAACACTTGGTCAGAGCAAAAATGCTGATAAGCAATAGAGATACATAGAGCTTATCCTTTTGCAGATACATGTTCCTTCTGCTATTTTATTTTGCATTTGGAATTTGAATAAGACAAGGTAGAAAAATAAAATACTCAGGACTTCATATGTAATATATTTTTTCATATTGGGTATTGAGTTTGGCTATCTTACTTAAACTCTAGGAACACTGGTCTAAAATCATCAAAGTCAGTACTTAAAAGACTGAAGCATTTTAATGTGTGTATTCCTTCTAGGGCACATAAGACTTTAAACATTTTCTAGAGTAAAAGTTGTCACACAGAAGTAAACATGCCTTCTGAAATGGGAAAAACAGACATGGAGAGGATTGGCCTCTTTAGCGAAATGGAATATATTACTATTGGAGATAAATATGTCTCACCATTTAACCGTAAGTACATTATAGGGATGGGTATTTTTTTTCTTGCCTTTTTTGCATAATTTCAATAGGAATAGATGTTAAAGGTGTTTTGATTGAGAGTTTGAGATAGAATAACACATTCCCTGATATGCTTATTTAAGATTTTATGCTGTCTTAAGGGGACAAACTATGTTTTGTTTTTGCTTGGTTATTTCTTTTGAATGTTCTTTGTAAGTTGATTAGCCATACTTTAGACAGTGAGATTCTCAAATTCCTGGAAAAGGAGCATTCTCTCCTTCCTTCTATAGTAGCACTAGATTTTTTGATCTGTAATATCTATTTCTGGGGAAAAAAATTAAATCTTTAAAGAAAAAGGCCGGGCTTGAACAAGCACGTTTTTGTTCAAACTTGAGCATACTGTAATCTTTTTAATGGTCATATGATGATTTGAATTGAAAACTGCTTCTTAGAACAAGTATTGAAAACAATTAATGTTTTCAAATTCAGATTCAGACAGCATATGTGCAAAATGTAAAGTAAAATACCACCTACCTCAATTTCTGATGACACTATTGACATTTCCGTGTAGTTTCTAAGCTATTTTCCCCATTAAAGCAGCATTAAAACAAATGACTGAATTGATGCTGAAATTGTTCCCTTATTTTAAAGGCCCTTTTAATGAAGCTGCAAGCAAGAATAAACAAATTCTACCAGGAGGCATTAAAGAGAAAGGAGCCACCCAAGCAGGATATTTTGATCCTCAATTTTCAAGAGTTTTTGAAGGTGAAAGTTATTCAAATCCCGTTCAGTTAAGGAGAAGATACCGATTGGCTGAGGCAAAAAAAAACCTGGGATCCAGACCCTTTCTTCCCAGTAATGGAGATAAATTTCCGTAAGTTCTAAAAAAGCCACTACTGTAATAGAAAAGTTATATGACATTTATCTACTTACAGTATATTGATATTTTCAGTTAAAATATATTTTAAGGATTCCTTTGATATCTAAGTTGCCACAAAAGCTGGCAGGAGATTTCATTTCCTGATAAATACTGGATTGATTGATTGATTTATCACTGGATTTTCCATAAAGTTTTTGCTTCCATGATTCTAACTATACTAACCTTCTTTTCCCCTAGATTCCGTCTAGTGCCACAAATACCTTTCTTCCTCTGAGATGGTTTATTTTAATTTCTGCCAATTTTCATAAACATCCCAGAAATCATTTCTAGGAAACATTCTGAATATGAATGGTAGGAGTGATGGACACACATTGAAAGATGTAGCGAAAACTTATGAATATATCTTTTTTTTCCTAACTGTGTGCTAAACCTGGTTAAGCTCCCATATTTCACAATGGGCAACAGTGATGGGAATGATGACCTATGAAAGTATACCAGATTGGGAAAGACTGTCTATTTTGGCATAACAAAGCATCATCAGGAGAGAAAGGATTACCTACAATATATTAGACAAAGCACTTGCTCTGAAATAGTATGAGCAAGAAAAGAAAATCAAACTACAAAGCACAACACGCTAAACAGCCAACAATAAGTTGGATTCATACTCTTTGTGTCTTATAGACTTTCATTTTACTTTAGTGTGATATATGAACCTAGTCACTGTGGTTTGCATATGATAGACATGCTTTTTAAATAATGGCTCCCAAGGATTTCACGGATGTGTATTGTCAAACTATAGAATTGAAAGCTTATTTCTGCAAGTATTTTGTATATTTTTTTGCAAATAAAGTGATTGTGATGTATCTACCATTTTTTGGCTATGCAATCTGAGAGGGCCTGAAAGTCCTCAGAAAAGAATCAGGGAGAACTAGATGTAACTTGCCTGCCTCCGACTTAGTATTCTGAATGAATTCAAGTACAGAAATGCAGATATACATTTGAATGTAATAAGCAGAGATAGGCAATTTTTCTCTGGTTAGGGAATCATCTGTTGGTTTTTCTAAATAAAGGGAATGCAATATGACATAAAGTGTGACAGTAGCATGGTGACATAATCAAAGAGAGCAGGGCTCATTTTTCCATATTTTTTAAATTATTTTGGAAGTCTGGGAGTGGGTGTGATTTTAGCCAAAAAAAGAGTATTAAACCTAATAAAGACTTAGTGCACCTATTTCCCCCGTTTTTGTTTTTTGGGGAAAAAAAATGCTACAGAGTTTTTGGTGTTCCAGAAGCTGCAAGAATGAATCTAGGGACTGGGCATGGCCTGAGGACTGTCTACACAACCTAATCTATTTAAAGCAGAGTCGTGTGTGTGTGTGTATTAGAACAGGTACCCTAGGATTGTAACTTGTTTATCTGACGCAAACATGTTATATTTATTATGTTATATTATTTGTATATTTAATATTTAATAAGGCATGGAGAACGCTCATCTCTAAATTCTTTCTGTGTCTCAGGTGTGGCATAGGAACCTACTACGGAACAATTAGTGGCCCGTGTCCCTTCTTCAGTGCTCAATTGAAAGATAAGATTGCATATGTACAACCAGGAAAAAATCTCTATACCTGTCCAGGGAAGAAAGGAACTGGCTATGGGTAAAACATTCTAGAATTATAATATCAAATATATCTTTTTTTAAGGGAAGAGATAGTTGAATGTTGCTGCTATCACTGTTTTATTTCTGTATCTAGGTATCCAAATCTCACCATAGGTAAACCATACACACATTCAGTTGAATTGTATGACATAGGAAGAATAAATTTTAAGGTAAAATTCAATTGGATTTCTGTTTTATTTTATCTAGGTTGATAACATATCTTATTCCTTCTAATTGGACTTTATATGGTACCATGCTATAAAATTATACATCATTTAACCTTTGATAAAGAAAAAAATACATTTTGTATATTATTTCAATATATGTTCCATTAATTTATTATTTTCTCATGCCATCAATACAGTAAATGGTTGGATAGTGGGCTTTTGCAGTTTTCCCTGTTAAGATTAACTTTATCAGTTAAAAAATTATAGTGATTGTCCCAGAAGTGGTATGGATTGTATTATAGCCATATATGGATTTATCCTTAATGTGAAACCTGTTTTAAAAAGCCCTTTTGAGTGGTGAAGGAAGGGAAAGCCATGCTGCTTTTTTTTATTACTTCGGTGACTTTCCTTCTTGTACATATTTGCTTTGATGTTATGATGTCCAAGGCCCTGCCTTCTATATATTTGGCTTGATATTTCTAATGCTCATTAATACTAATTTCCTATCACTTGTTGCATTTATAACTTCAGAAATGAAATCCCATGTAAGTTTGCTCAGGAATAATTACAGCTATGTAGAGCTTATCCAGAAATTTGTGAACATAGAATTGCAACCTTAATCTGGCCCCTAGCTTTGGTTAAGGAGTTGAAGAGCCCAATGTGACATTTTCCATTTCTAATTTGCCCAGAAAATATCTGAAGAACATCATCGTCTGATGAAAGGTGGACCATTCAAGCTAAATCTTTATCCCCGAGAATATTTCCATATAAATCCTTTCTATGATGAAGGGCTTGTTCCTCCACCAAAAAGGCAACCTGAAAAAGTACCCATTCCACATCCTTTTAAGCCAAGTTCTCCAGCTAAAAAGGTGTGTTTGTTAATAGTCAAACTTCTCAAGAAATTTTTACTGCAGTTATTTTTGTTTAGCAAAGAAAAAGGTTCTGTGTGATATTTACTGCAATGTAAACGGCTATATTTATTGGGGGGAAAATAAAACCCAATTAATTTTAGAAAACAGCACATCTATGTGCTCATTATAGTTATGAAATCATTATAGCTTTTCAGGTTTAATCCAAATAGAGATCCAAGAAGTGATCGATCGTGGAACCCCTTCCTTGACAAAGTGCAGATCTAGAAAAACATAATTAGAAACAAAATCAGCAAAAAGAGAGAATTTATATAGATGTTCATCTGTGATAAACCAAAATCAAATAATCACTCTCATGCTTAATGTGTTGTATGAATCAAACATTATGGTTGTAATTAACATTTTTACTGAAATATACTGTATCTGCTATACTGCAATGTATCTGCAATGTAGTATTTATTGCTATAATTGTGTATTAAATCAGGATTCCTTCCTTAATTTTACATGTGGTTGTGTCTAAATCAAAATATGTAGTCATGAATTTAGATCAGGTAGACCAAACTTCAACTTGGTTTGGCCATCACATGTACAAAGGCTGAAGTCCTGTTCAGCAGTACTATAGACTTCCCTCACAGTGTTGTTGTGAAAATTGCATAAATATATCTTGGTGGATAAGATATTACTGTGTTAACTAAGGTCATCTACATTAGTATTTAGTTAATATTGTAATTTAAATGTTATAAAGCAATAAAGATTCCTTTAAGTTAGGCTTGATTATTATTATTTTTTGGACTATGCATGTTCACACTATTATCTTGGCAACAATACAGCAGTGGTTTACAGTCACCACTTTCAGGATTTTTTTTTCCTACCCTGATCTGTAGTCCTGATTTTCGTAGTGGTGTCACAACCAAATATTATTCGGGACAGACCTATTTATATTCTTGAGACCAACTCTTGTAAGTCTATCATTTTGTGATTCTCTGTGAAAAGAAATTAGGTGCTATACTTGAAGTAGGCTTTCATATTACTTTGTATCTAGCTTATAGTGCTGCTAAATTCATATTTGTGTTTTGTATGTATGAAGTATTCTTTTTCAAGTCTGCAGTATTTAACATTTCTTTTTGTCCTTTTAGCCAGGAGGCATGAAAGCAGGCACATTTGATCCATTTCCAACTCATTCTGCAGACCCATATGGTGTTAGAATGCCTAGGGCTTCCACAACTAATAAACAAGGAAAAGTATTTCACCCCAATCCTGGTACTAAGAGTAGACCAGTAAGAAGTATTATGGCCTTAAACATTGAAAAGTAAGTATTGTCAAATTGCAGTATTTAATTTCTAGGAAAACCTGTGCAGTAAATATTCTCCAACCTGGTAGCTATTACCTTAATTTCTATATAATGTTCTGTGAAGATTCTCTCGCTATTTACTCAGTGGGGAGAGAAATGTGTTAAATTTCTCCAGATGTTTTGGAGAGTTCTGTTTCTGTTTTATATAGTTGAAGCTTGAATCCTGATATTGATGAATAATAGAATAATTAAGGCTGTTTATTTAAATGTGGGGTCCTGATTTAGCTAATTCTAATAAAATCGTTAAGAATCTATACCATGCCTGACCTATTAGACCAAATGCACTGTAACTCAACATCATATAAAAAGCCCTCCTCACTTATTTACATATGTACCCATCAATCTTTGGGTTGTGCAGCTGGAAAAGAGATAAGAAATAGTAAGCCAAGGAAAAGTATGACCAAAAAAAAAAGGGGGAGAGGAAAGAGATAAACTTAATCTACACTAATGCACTCACTATGCTGTTCGGTTTCTTTCTATCCTTACAGCCAATCCTTGTTTAACCAAATCTATTTACTATTTCATCCATTGCCTTCATCCTTACTTTTTTCAAATTAAAAATCTGTGCCTCTAAAGGCATACAGGAAGCCATAACCTTAGGTTCATTCTGATGTGTTATCTGTGTTACAGACCAGATTTGCACTTAATATCAGTCTTTTTAAAGCTGCTTTAAATCTCCCGAAGGCTTGAAGTTCAAGAAATGTGCTTGTTTGTGGTTTCTCTATGCAAACATCTGGAAGAACAGGAGTTGAACACACCCCACTTAAAAAATAGCTTATCATAGAGCCTGATAAGCCAATGGAAACTTTCAGGCAAATGTCAATTAATTTACTGGTTGTGTTATAAAACACAAGCACACAGAGATACACATAACTATCTTCTTTCTTTGTACCTTTTTGTTAGATACCAAAGAAGTGTGATGCTAATCCAATATAACCAATATATGAGTTTTGAGAGGTAGAGTGGGGAAGAGAAAATTTATGTTCTGGAAAAATATAAACATAAATCTACTTCATAAAATAGTGCTATATTGGGCAACTGATTGAAAAATAGACGAAGTGTTTCAGTCAATGGCTGGAAGGAAGTTGTTTTTAATCTGAACTTCATAGGATCTAAATTAGAAAAAATGCTGTATTATATTTATTTAAAGAAAAAAAATCAAAACTTGAATTAGAATATTACCAAAAATTCATAAAATGCAGAATAATAGATTTCAGGCACTCTTGAGAAGGAACTTTTTACCTGAGCAAAATAGAATGTGTATATCAACTAAGTCTTGTGACACTTTGTTGTATTTACATTTCAGGTCATTAAATGTAACTAATTACACAAACCCCCATGTGATGTCATATTAGCTGCACAAAAGCAAAGTGAAGGAATGAACTTTCTGGACTGCAAACAGTAACAGCTCAAGTAAATAAAAGTTTTGTGGCTGAGGGAAATGTGTCAGATATAGCTATCTGCCTTTGTTTTATAAGAACTAATTGATAGTATCATTATTAATGATTATATAAAATGTAATTTAAATTTTGATGTTATTGTGTATATCAGATAGCATTTTTTCTGGTAAGGTTTTTTTCAGCCATGAAAAGAACAAATACTATTATTTATAATTGTCCTGTGTCTTTTTTTATCTGAATGTAGTCATTAAATAATTGCTCTATTAAAACAAACTTCTCTGAATTGTAATTGCTCTCGAATGAAAACCACTAATAACCTGGGCAACTCTACATTGAAATAAATATTCTTCAGATATTTAAAATGAAAGCTGAGAATTTAACTTCATAGTATCACTGTGTGGAATCAGACTTGCTAGCCTCCTTTTCCAATTTAGAGCTTTTAAAGCTTTACAGTGGGTGAAAAGTCCCAAGGTGGTTTTTTTTGCTGCCTCCCAATAGCGTGCAATAAAAGTCATCCAGGAGTTATCGAATCCTAGTTTGTGATGGAAATGAAAAGGCTAAAAAATCAATTTTAGTCATCAGATCTGTATTTTATCTCTAGCTAACAAGAGTTATCTGTCTGAAAATACCAGTTTTGGGAAGCATAGAGAACTGTTTCCTTTCTTTCATACTAATGAGCATTTTGCTGACTACTTCTTTGCTGTAAGAAATAGGATGCTAGATTGCTGAGGTGTTTCTGATTCAACAGACGTTTTTCTATGTTAAAGCTAAAGCCTGTGCTCATGTGGAAGTAAACCCATTGAAATCATTGCAGGTTCTTTCTAAATAGACATATATACACATATGCTGAATGATCACCTATTGCTGTCACATTTTCATTCCAATCCAGGGGCAAGATGTACCATCTTTGAAGAGTGCAATGAAATTTGAGTTTCAGCTGGATTTTAGTGGGATTATCTCTTAAGCAGAGTAGTACAGAATTGTACAGAATTATTGATAAAGTGCTTAACTTTATTTTAAAATAATATTTCTGACTGAAATACTGCTAGTGATTTATATATTGTATTGATACAAGAATTTAGCTGGTATCCATTAGCATAAATATAACATTCTCCCTGTGGAAAAAAAATCTCTTCTGAAATAATGATCCATCTGTCTTTTTGTAATTAATGAATAGGTAGTTTTCATTGATTAGAACATATGATTAATCAAGATGTTTGAATAACAAACCTAGTTATTACATTTGCCTTTTTTATTTTGCAATAATAACATATAACAGCATTAAGGAGAAATCATTCTTTATTTAAAAAGGTTTAAATGAAGGTTGGTTTAAATTTTAATACATTACTTGAATTTCAATTTTATCAGAAATGCTATTGCTTCTAGTTTGTAATTATGTATACATACATGAATGAGGTTCTCTTACCCATCTAAAACCACAGATTAATGTCTGCTTCTGTGATTGTTTAATTTACGATAGTTAATCCAATAGTTATTAATCCAATAGTTAAGCCAGTAGTTATTTCTGAGTTGAGTTCTTAAGTTGAACAGTCAGAAATGTATTTCTTTTTTAATGTCTTTGTTTAGAATTTCAAAGCATTAAGGAGAAGATCAAAAAATACTGCATTTCTTCCACACGATAACAGGAAAGTCCAAGTCACCAGTAATGGCGTTGGAACAGCTGATTGTAAAAGTACTATAGTGATTCTTGACTTTGCCGTGACTTGTCTCTATACTGAGTTCTTCTTCCAGCGTCGTTTGGATTTCAGCAATCTTTCCATACTCTAGCAAATTGGAAATGTTGGGAAAGTAGTTAAAACAAATTCTAAGGAAATTGCTATCTAGATGTGATTTCTATAGACCTTAGAATATAGGATAAGCTTTCCCTAGTTAAAGGATAACACAAAGATGCCTTGAGAATGTATTCCTAAGTAGCTTTCATGTTGTACACAGAAAGTCCAATATAATCTAAATTAAGGATCATTGTGGGCTCTTACTTCTTAGTTTATAGAAGACATTAATGACCAGAGGTTGCCCTTGAAAGATAGAAATAAACAATCTTCACAAAATATACCTGTGTCCCTATGTAAGAATACATTGGTGATAAAAAGTGGTAGCTGCTAATGGCAATGTTCTAGTCTCTACAAGACCATTCAAAATTTGAAACTAATATATATGAAAATTAATACAATGATGCAAAATCTTTTCCATTATTTAGAAAATCAAAATTAAAAGTCTTTTGATATTAACTTCCTACTAAAAATCCTTTCATATCTATACTTTTGTCCAATATTCTTTCAAGATAGTTCTTTGCATGTATTTTAACTTAAAACCTAGAATTCAACATATTTATTCTTAGGAACACGTGTAGCATTGCAAGCTGAACTAGTTTCCTATTTAAATGTGGAATGGTCCTGATTTGAACATGTTCAAATTTTCAGTCCTTCAGTTTTGAACATGAATTTATTTTTTTCTTGAAGATATGAGTATAAATTATTTTGCTTTAATTGTAATATGCCAGAAAAATACCCTTAAATTTTGGAACAGAGGTTTTTAGTTCTGCTTTAACATACTACATTGTGAGATATGGAAACTTCCCTCTATATCTCTGAAACCTGAAAGACAATCATACAAGAGAGTGGAGACAGAGAAAACCTCACCTCTCACTTTCAAGTCATAAGAAAAAGGCAGGGAATGAATGAGTACACTGTACTGGGCAAGGGAAATTAGATAGATTGTACTCAGTTACTGTAAAGCGCAAGGATATAAGGCCTTCTATACTCTCACAGTATATTTATGAAGGTTGTACTCAATCCAGCACATTATAGAGCAGAAAAAGAGCAAGGAATGTAATTGGGGGAGAAAGGAAGATTTGAGAGGAGGAAATATCTTTTTTGTTTTAGATGTATTTTGAAATCCTCATGGCATCAGTTCAGTTATTTTTCAAATGTTAATACACACAAATACACACACACACACTATATGTTTTTCATTAAGATCTACAAAGACATTGAAAATAATTGTTTCCTTCCACAAAATTATATGTATGTATATAAAATTGCCTGAATCCTGATATTTATCAGATTACCTCTATGGTTAGATTTTTGTAAGTTAAAATTACTTCACAATACTGTTATCCTAATACATGCTATGAGTCATGTATGCTAATTTAGGAACTGCATTTTTTATTAATAACATATTTATGGAGCAGACTTAGTTTCTGGAGTGGACGTCCTTCTGTATGTACATTGATATAGCTGTAATGAGAAATTTTCTACACATGAGCAGTAATTCATGAATAAGTATCCATGATATTGAGCCTCGATTCTTGAGACTGATGCTTGATTGAAGGCAATAAAAAGATTAATGTGTATCTAAGGATCTTTCATGGCCTATCATTTAAAGAAAAATGATTATTCTAAGATACGTTTTCATTTAGAACTTTAATTATAGTTGCCATTTGGAGCACATGTGGTCAATCATCTACCTTCTCCTTATCTGGAGAAGTTCCAAGGAAATGGTTTACTCACTGGTTCCTTGGTCTTTGCACATGTATGTTCATCATCCTTTCCCAGAAGTTCGCAAGATATATTTTCATTAAAAATATGAAAAAGAATATCTTTCTATGTTCAATATATTAAATTACTTCAATTACAAGATTAGTAAATTAGAGTATATTAGTACAATAGAAGCAAATATACTTTAAAAAAAAATGCATTATTACAAGCGAATTTTCTTGATACAGATTTTGTTAATGATAATAAATGCGAAGCTGGATAAGAGATATAGCAGTTAAATAATAAGAGGAAATATCTATTAAAATTGTGCTGGAACACAAATAGACAAGTGGTAAATGATAAACCAAGGAAATATTGGTCATTATTAAAATTCCAAATATGGAAACAAATCAGATTCTAATTACAGTATACTACAAGAGCACTATGTTCACAGAATACTGATTATATAAATACTAGCAATAAAGTACAAAATAGTTGCTTCTGTAATCTGTCTTAAGAAGTGTATATACATTAGGTTCTACCTTTGTTCTATCTTAGTGTGGTCTCACGTGGCCTTAGATCTATATTAGTTTCCTGGCTATATGAACTTCAAACCCCATTAATTTTGTTGAAAATTGTCATGTGGTGAGTGATAGGATATATACTTGTTTGTGACACTGAGTAACCAGTATGTAGTTCAGCTGAAGTAATTGTGATAAGATAATTTGGATCTGGTTAAATTTCAGAATCACTAGATTTATTCATTTAAATAAGTTGGCCAAATTTGCAGCTATAAACATTAAAGGATCAGATAGGATAATCTGAACGCCAACAGTGAGAATGTTCTCAATTTTTTGAAACTGTTGAAAAGGGATTTGAAAGATTGGGAACAATTTGTTTATATGAGTGTCTGTTTTAGAGTACTTGGATCTTAACAGTTAAGCAGCCCAGTAACTTAATAATATATTTCCCATGTTTATGCCTAACTATATGGTTGCTGCACATCTCTCTTTTTAAATAAATAAAGGAAAACTAAGAGAAACATCTGAATATACTCTGTTACCATATGGATAGTGGAAGTGTGCAAATCAGCCCTGATCCTATTGTTCTGATTTAAAAAAAAACTAATCCAGTTTGATAGAATGTGCTGATTATTACAAACATTTAGATTGAGTCAAAATAAATAACTGATTCAACTTGAATTTCTGAATCTGAAACATTCTGTTTTTGCACATGTGTAGCTGCATCTAAGTAGTTCAAATTTTTCAGTGATTTAATTTAAAAAAAAATCAAAAAACTGAAGAGGTTTCCCTTGATTGAATTGTCACTGAATCAAATTTTGGAATTGAAGTTTCATCGACTTCTAGATAATTCCTGCCTTTAACAAAAAGCCTATTCTGTTAATGCAGTAAATGTTTTACCTTTAGCAACAAACTTGCTTTTTATGCACATGTATATGGTAGTATATCCCATGAAACTGAATGGGACTCACTTTTCAGTGGTCATGAAAAGGATTCTGTAGAAAATATTTTCATCAGTTATGAGCATATTATCTGTTAGTTAAATTGGATAGAGCTATTGGTAGAGCTATAATGCCCTCATATGATATCCTATAAACTTTTTTGGCAGAGATGTCTTTGAAATATTTCTAATGTATGCATTTTTCAATATATAGAAAATATATATTTCAATATATATATATAGTGTGTGTGCGTGTTATATAAAATGTGAAATGTCATTGTTCTTGATTACCTCTGGAATATTATTTTAAAAGTTACCATAAAGCTTAAAAAAATGGTAGTAATTAGATAAGAGTTTTAAACAGGTTTCAAAGATGTTTTATTATAGTGTCTTTGAAGAATTGATTGATGGAGTTTGCCTGGAGCTGCCTAGAAAAAAAGACAGTTTTCTTTACAAACAAAATCAAAGGAGGCAATTTGTGATAGCAACAACTCTATACACCAATAGCGCTAAAATGTTATCTGAATGCTTGTTCATTTCTAAACAATAGTTCTCAGTTACATTCATATGCCTTCTAATGATTAAAATACATGGCCTATTCCACATTCACTTCAGTAGGTCATCTAAAACTCTTTCTTTGCCAGAACTGTAAATTTAAGTAGAACTAGAGCTTTAGAAATCTCTTACAAAATATTGGTTACTTTTGTGAAAACTTCACTTTCCCAATTTAAAATGCCTCGAGATATATAAAAAGGTCAATATGAATGTACTTGCATTCTCAGTTCTCAATATTGGACATACACAAAAATAAGTTTGAGAGTTTGCAGAAAACAGTCCATAAAGCCTTCCAACTCATTTTCTGCCCTGCTAAAGGGAGTAGTATCTGGCTAAATCTCCCACTAAAGGTCATGGCTGGTTCACGTTGATTTGTGTGTACATTTGTATGCGTCAGAACAGAAAAGGAATAAGCATTTGTATGCATATGAATGGAAAAGGCTCTGCTGAATATGATGCTGAGCCCCTTCAGCTTGATGTATTAATATTGGCACTGGTATCTTCACAATTATAGTTTAAGTATTGTATTTTTCACAGAACATTTACTTGTTTAATTTAATAATCCTTAATTTAATAATTATTAAATCAAACTAATTAATTATTCAATTTAATTTAACTAAGAATTTAACTTAAAATAGATTTTTAGCAATAGCGCTTAGGCTTATATATCAGCCCATAGTGCTTTACAGCACTCTCTGGGCGATTTACAATGTCAGCATATTGCCACCAAGAATCTGGGTCCTCATTTTCCAGACCTCCAAAGAATGGAAGGCTGATTCAACCTTGAGCTCCATCAGGATTGAACTCCAGACTGTGGGCAGAGTTTGCCTGCAATACTGCACTTTAACCACTGTTTCATGAGGGCTTTTAAAATGTATATCAGATAGCAAAACTTACCTGGTAGATCGTGCATTAAAGAAATACGTTGATACCTAGATATTTCTTCACAAATTTGAGTAGAATCAAGAGAGAAATTTTTCTTTTGGCTTCTAGATTTGCATTCTTGCTTATATTGTTCATTGGCCAAAGTAGTAACTTGCTCTTTGAGGTTAGCATTGTTCTTTTGAAGACGCTGTGCTTCAAACCTCAGTGCATCTCTTTCATTCTCTATAGAACGTGTAACATTTTCTTTTAGTAAGAGTGTTTCACTCAGTTGTCTTATTTTATGCTTACATTCATAGGTTTCCTGTTTAAATTCATTCAGCTGCTTCTTGAGAACCTTGTTGTCTTCTGTAATGGTAGTTATCATGGTTCTTAGTCGGTCACATTCTCTTTCAGTATTGGATAAAGTAGTTTTCAAAACTCCACTTTCTATTTTTGCATTTTTACGTTCAGTTAGAAGCTTTTCCTCAACTTGAGCTCTGTCTGTCTGGGCATCCTGAAGTTCTTTCTCCAGCACTTTTTGAGAACTCAGTGCCACATGTAATGTTTTATCAGAATTCAGTTTTTCATCTTTAAATGACTGTAGCATCCTAAGAACAGCTTCCATATCTGATATTGCAATCTTCTCATTTTCTTTCAATTTTTGTATCTCATTCTGTTTTTCTCCAAGCTCTTTTCCTAACAATTGCTTTTCTTCTTTAAGCTGACAGATTTTAACCCCCACTGTCTTTTTTTCTTCTTGAAGTACTACAACTTTATTTTCCAAAGATCCTAAGGTTGCAATGAGATTACTTTTTTCTTTTGAGAAAATAACCAAACTTTCCTGGGCTTTTTGATCTTTCTTCTGAAAATAATTTACATCTCTCATTATCCGCTGATTTTGATCATATAGCTGATCCTGCTTGTCTTCCAATGCTAACTTTTGTTGTTGAAGTTCTTTGCATTTCTTCAATAATCGCTTTAATTCTTTCAGGCATTCCTTGCTGTCTCCTTCTGATTTAACTAATTTCCCCTGAAGGTTATTATTCTCATCATGCAATTCCTTAATTTGATTTTGATATTTTGAATTTTGCTCTGTCAGACACTGTATAACATCAGCAAGAGGTTTCATTTGAGTCTTCATGTCTTCGTGTAGAATCATCTCTTTTTTCTGACCATGGTCAGGCTCTCCCAGTGGCAAGTGTAAAAGTCTACGGCTTTCAGCGTAATCATCAGGTACAGAATTTATATCAGAGAATTCCAGGTCCACATAGTTTTGGAACTCTTGATTTGACTTAAGCAGCTGTGTTTCATTTTTTTTTAGCACTTTGGAGAACAGATTTATCTGCAATTTGTCAATTGCACTATCTTTCATGAGATGTTCTTTATTCTTATATTTGTCCTTGCATGCTGCTTTCAGTGTACTTTGATAATTTTCTGAAGATGAGGCAGTGACTGTTTGTAACTCATCTGTTGAACCTTCCAGTTCTGAAAACCTCCTCAATTTAAAATCATAATTTGACATATCTACTATTTTTTCTATTAAATCCTGTTCTGATAAATAACCAGAATCATTGTCTTTGCCACAAGCACTGTTAGAGTTCTGAAGTTCAAGGATATGTGACAATTCATGTCTAGTAACCTTTTTGTCTTCCTCTTTTAAATCTTTGAAAGGACTTACATTGTCTGATAAAAATTCTTCCCCTTCATAGTTATGGAATACTGTGGAGGGTTTGCGTTCATTGTAATTTTTTAATAATCTAAGATGAGTCATCTTTTCTGAGCCCAAACCAATGTATGATGGAGAAAAAGTGCTGTTGGTAAAATTTTTAATGTCATCATCATTATTTAAAGAGAGAACAGGTTTGTTCCTAGATTCTTGGGCATGGTTTTCTGATATTCCAGTGACTTTGTATTTGTTTAGAATCCTGTTTTTAAATTCAGAGCTGAACTTGTTTTCTGAACCATGACTGGTATCAGATTTCTTATCAGGATAAAGCTGCTTCTTAAAATAAAGAGCTTCTTGATATTCTCTTGGCTGAAACAAAGGGAAAAGTAGCCCATCAGAAGATTATTCAGTGCTTATGAAACAAGACTTAGTAATGCTGATAGGTTGGAAACAATAGCTGCTTTTAAAATCTTTAATTTTTTAAAAAATTCTCCCCTTGCAAAAATACATAAAAATATGAGGATTGTCTTTTTCCAATTATCTGTATACTTACTTTAATCTATTTTAAATTATGGTGTTTTTCTCTAGTTTTTTAAGTATAGATTATAACCTAAGTACTATAGTTTGTTAAATATCATTTTGAAGCAGATTGTTCTATTGGTGAACTTCTCTTACTGTTATATCATTTTTCCTGATGTCTAACAGTTTTAGGGAAAAGACTGAATCAGCTAGTCTTTTCTCCCAATACAGTTAGCGATGATTGTATGACAAAATATGATTAAAGAGTGTTTTGTTTAATTCTTGGAAGAACTGGTATTCATTCAGTTTGCTTAATTTCCCATTTGTTGTTTACATATACATTTCTTCCTTAAAACAAGTGGCTCACATGGATTCCCAGAATTTTCTTCTTCGGTTATTATGCACACTAACACCTGCTGAGATTTAACAGAATAACGTTTTTTGTTTTTTTTTACCAAGCACCCTCTGACTGGGCCTTACCAATATTCCAGGAAGGTATCAGGTGGTAGCATCTATAATAGTAGTCATTTTGCATTATTCTCAGGGTTCATTGTAGTAATAGTGATTTAAAGGGACAAATTAACTACAAAAATAATGGCCAATACATTAACCTTTGTAATTATTAGGCTGCCACAACTACAGCATGATAAAGAATTGGATTATTCAGGACAATTCAAAACATTATGCTACAATGTATTATATAGAATTACATTCTACATACAAATGCTTGTTTGGATTAAAAGTGATGGATGAATGATTCCAATAAAAAAATTTTGATTCTTAGTTTTCCAAGAACAACAGTACACAGCTTTTAATACACAAAGTATTTACTAGTAAGAAAAAAGGAGCATACCGTAGTAATGTTGATAGATGTGGTGGGAAAAAGTAAATTGTCTGGACTTTTCATATCAGTTAGATTTTTATTAAGAATATCATGAATTTCAGTTTGAACCTGAATAAACACAAATGAACATTTATGATATGCATTCTTGTTTAACTCTGCCAATTTAAAAGTAAATCCTACTGAATTCAGACAGACTCAACCTTGAAGAAATTATCTGGTGCTCTATTGGATGGACAGTAATATTTCTGGCTACACAATATAGTCTATGTACAACTTGATATGTTTGACAATAAACACTCATAAATATAAAATATAAAACTCTTCCTGAATAAAACCACACTTTTTTGTAGCTTCTGCACTCCTATTCTTCTGTACTAAGTACACTTGATAGGAGTGCAAAATCATGAAAATAGAGAACAGCCCTGGTGGGACCACTAGTGACTGCACATGTGCATGCACAACCTGCTGGGGAAAAGCCTTTGAAGAAACTGCTTTGCTTGCTCTTCCAGGACAAGATGATAAATTTAATGCTTTCAGAAGGAGAGCTTTCCCCCCCCCCCCTCTTTTTTTCTTTTTTGCATTAGCAGATTTGGCCTGGCTCCTCTTTCAAATGCTTTACAAGTTTTGAATTCCATTTTCTTTTGCCATCTGCTTCAGGCTAATGGGCTGTGAGTTACTCCTTATTTAGAAATGGGCAGTTCAATGCCAGATGTGTATTAGAAGAGTCTTGAGAAAACAAAATAATCTAGAGAAAGCTGTGATAAATTATGCTCATGATCTGCTTGTGGGCTTTATATATAGGAATCTGACTGACTGATATGATGAAGTAAAACGAATAGGAAGAAACTAGTCGATTCACCAATGTATTTGATCTAAGAAAACAAAAATCAGGGTACTGTATTAGGAAAAAAAGAAAAGCGAACTTTGTTCCATATCTTTTCAGTGTCACTTTTCATTAATATCAATGTTTTAGGCACATATTTGACTTCCTCTCAGTATAACCTGGTATGGCAATCCATTTTGGAGACATTTATCATGAAATGAGGAAGCCTGTGATTCCCCGCCCTCCTAAGTAATTAAGAAAAAAAAGATTGAATCTACAATGGAAGAAAGCAGGGGAAAGGGGACTCAAAGCACAGTACAAGAACAAAACAATTTAGAAGAACTCTTGGGATTTCTCACTGTGTATTGAAGTGTATATATGAAATTGATTACATATGTTTTTTTAATTCACTTATTAAAAATAATCACATATTCTTTCCTTATTTCATGAGTATTTATGAAGCACTCTTACCATGCTAACATTCTCTAAAGTTTGCTCTTGAAGAGTTTGAAATGATTCCAGTTGCTGTTGTAAGATCTACAAGTTGTAAAAATAGGTAATATTCAGCTGGGAGTGTCTATCCTCTTTCCTTACAGAAAACTTGTAATCCTGTTTTGTTCTAGTTCTCAAGAAGACAGTGAATTGACACAGCATATTTCATTTTTGTTTTAAAGACTCCTATGCACCTTCCATTGAGCTCAATGAGATTTACCTGATTTAGATTGCAGATAGAAAAAAATAAAATACTAAAAAGAGGGTGTGTATGGTAGGGAGGGGGTATCTATGAGCAAAAAAGAAAAGTATATATGTATGTGTATGTTATAAATCACATTGCCAGCTATCAATATCAAAGCAACTTCCTCAAACTTTTCTAGTCTATATATAGTTATTCAAATAATTTATCTGGAGTAAGAGCACACAGTAAATTTAGTTACTCTGTAGTTAATTACCCACTTGAGAATGAATTAACTTACGTCTTAAGATATTCTAGTCTTAGTGTTAAAGAAATATGTTTAAAAGTTTTTGATGTTAAGGCTGGATACTTCTCCAGGAACTTCCTGGCCATATAATAGCAGGAGGAATATATGATACAACAACAAATAAAGGCTCGTGATTAATTAAACAGAACACAAGTTGGACTATATTTTGGAGATACCACTGTGATGATGGCAAAAAAACATTCTATCAGAGCATCCATATAGCAAGCTTTTAAATTCTTTTTATTTTTTTATTTTTTTTAATTAGTTATATTGCAATCTTTAATAAAATTATTATTAAAAAGAGAATAAGCAACATGAAATTATATCTAAGCAATCAACCTGTACTACTACAAAACCTGCCAGATCCATGAATGGAGTATTTTAAATCTGATTGCACACATTCAGCTCCAGATGTGGAAAAAAATCATGCATATTCAGCACTATGAAATTTAAAATAAAATTCCTGTTAGAATTAATTCACCTATTCTGCCTTGAACTTCCAAAATCTCTCAAAATATGAAAAAGAACTAACAGTTTTGTCCCCAATGCTTCCCTCAGCCCTAAAACACCTTGTTTTTAAAAGTGTGATCTGTGCTATAAATAACATTGCCTGCCTTTACATGGAATTGCTCACCGGAAATCATGTATGTTTTAATAATTACATTTATAAATAGTACTTTTTAATTTAAAATAAAATGTAGTATCTAGAATTTTGCTTTGGGCAAAGTGCTGAAGACAATCCCTACAGTATACTGAATCAGCTGAACTGGCTGTCAGTATAAGTGCAATTCAAAGAGTTATTTGTCAACTTTGAAGTGTTTAAGCATGCCTTCCTACTGTATATGAATCAGACGTATCTTTTAACTGCTGTGCCCTTATTGCATTTGTTGATGATAAGATGCTTGCTAAGTTGAATTATTTGCCCCAAAGTGCTAACTAGATTAATCTTTTCCATGTTCTGCCAGCTTTACTTTTTACTGCTTAATTACTTTTCTTTGCTGCTGAATCTTGTGTTTCAAATGTTTGTTATTGGTATCTGTGGTAGATTTAAATTATGTTTGGCAAAGTTCTGCAAGAACTTTTTGGAAGAAGGAAGGGAATTATAGATTTTTAAGTAATAACAATCAGAATATAGACATGCATAAGAACTGCCAATTTATTAAGTTCTAACCTGTGAATTATTTTATAACTAGCATCTTCAAATCAGGCTATTTTTAATTTATTTTTGCTATATATGAATTGCCTTTCTTCTAAAAAGTTATTAAAAAAAGAGGAACAGAACATACCAAACAAAATAATAAGAATAAAAACCACCACCACCACAAACACCATGAAGGACTGGAGATAAAATATAACGTCTTGCTATCTTAGTTATTATTTTGTTATTTCCTATTATGGGGTTTAGTTATGTTGGTTTCATGCCCCATAATTCCCAGAGAACATGCCCAAATTATATGAAATTATATGAAACAAACCAAGAACATATATGAATTGCAATCCAGCATATTTGATAGCTACAAGATTAGGGAAGTTCAGAAAAATAGTTTTACTATTCCAAAGAGGTAAGCTTACTTCCAGTGCTGACTGTGGTTGGAGCTGACCATCTCTTCCTGAAGTTAATATTTCTGAAAAATCAAAACAACAAATCCTGCATATGTAAATCTTTAGAGAATTTAGATATTAGGCAAAACCTTCAAGGAACGTTAAGAGAAGATCTCAATTCAGTGCAGAAAGTTTAGTACTTATATTTTTGTTTGCTAAATGCATATTAAAAATAGTTCCCAAGATCTGAGAATCATCCTATATAGATCCAATTCTTTTGAATGAAATATCTTTGAATTAATACTTTACACTGGTACTGTAAGGCTAATATTGGGAGGTATAAATGTCAGGCAGAAGCATGTGGCTTAACTTAAACTTGCCATCTCTTCATTGACATCATATATGTGTTGGATGTTTTATAATTACAAACTACAATATCACTTTGGCCAGAGTTGGGCAACTTGCTGCTTTGAGGGATAATAAGCTTAAAATATATCAAAAAAAGTCCTCCTACAAGTTAAGTCTTTATTCTCGTGCTTTTAGATTGCTTCCTGAAACAGCTATTAGGTAGAGGCACCAAAAATCACATACTTTCTGTAGGTATTTCAATAACAGACACTGTTCAGGGGCAAAACCACCTTTTATGCTAACCCAATCTAAATCTAGCTTTGTACCCATAACCAGTCAGATCAGCTACTTAGCTTCAACTGACAGTTCCTTTTATTGTAGTCTTTCCTTGCAGCCTATATCCTGACTGCTGTCTTTGCATAATACTCAAATAACATTCAATACTCTACATTGAATCTACTCTGTGTGGTTACTTTATTGTTGCATGAACACAAATCACTTGATTAACCAAGGCTTAAGTTAACCAATGTTACACAAGCCAAAGTGCGATGCAAGCAGCCAAACAAGGCTAGGCCCTCATATCTGAATGCAGCATGTACTAGATCAGTTTTTTCAAATTTGGCAACTTTAAAAAGTGTGGACTTCCACTCTCAGAATTTTCCAGCCTGGACAATTTTGGGAGTTGACGTCCACACATCTTAAAGTGGCCACATTTGAAAAAGGCGCTGTCCTAGATGATGGATGCAGGGTTCCTGAAAAGCTGCTAGCTTGGCCTCCCAAATATCAGTAGAGCAACAGTAAGGCATGACATCATTCAACAGCCAAAGAAAAGCAGTTGCAGGGAGCATATATCACTTTTTCTTTTTCTGACCCTGTAATTTGGGATAGTCATTTATTGGCCAGATGCCCTTCCTGATGCCAATGAGGAGTTTGATATTTTATCTTTGTGTCCCTAGAGAGAAACACCTGCCACTATTTAGGATTGAACTCTCAACCTTCCAAGTGGAAGGCAAACATCTTCAACCACTAGACCATCATGCTGCTGAGGGGAGCATGCATCACTCATCTTGCCCAAAAGATTTTATAAACTAAGATATAGGTGCTGGATTTGTTTTGCTTCCTTTTCTGAAACTTAAAATGGAGAGTAAAAATGCATTTCAATAATGATATGCTACTGTTTACAAAAATATATCAATAGCAGGGTCAGTGTTCATTAAATTATGAAAAGTTGGCATTCTCAGTGGGGAATCTCCTTTTCTGGAACAATCCCAAGGCCAGTAAAGTTTTCAGTCTCCAAACCCTTTGGAAGCTGGTAAAAAGATGGTTATATCAAGGCCAGGAATGCTATATTCATTATAAGTTTATCAAATACTGTTTTGTAACATATTTCTGTTATTAAGTGTTGCTGTTATTACATCAGGTGCAGGTGTTGCTTTCATACTTTTCTTGGTTTGACAGGTTGCATCAGTTCATTATATAAATAAAACTGACCTTACAGTTAACTTAGATATTTTTCCAGTGCACAATATTTCTGAATATTCAAAAGCATTCTTTATTGCAGAAGTTAGCCCTATTGGGATGCTTTTGCACAAATATATAGGAATATTAAATGAAACGAGCCACACATAACATAGTACCTTAATAATGTTAGTTCTTTGTTTATGACTTGAATGTTTAAGTTTCCATCAGTTTTAAACTCTGAATCTAATTGTAGATTATCCACACATAAACTGTATGATGACTTAAAATGGGAAATATCCATATATCATCCCACAAAGGGCAAGCATGACACTGTCTCCCATGATGGACAGAAACAAACTTGCCTTGCCCATCACCTCTGAAGCACATCTGTAGCAACTGCACCTGGAGAAGGAGCGTGCTCACTTGGAGCCCCTGGATTTGGGCTCTCCAAAGCTAGCGTCTTTCCGGACAGCACGAGCTCCTCTCCTTCCCACAAAGTGGGCTGATTCTTCTTGGTCAGCCCCCGAGTCCCTGCAACAGCCTCTGGATTATGAAACGAGGCCCTGCGTTTGGAGCGAAAAGAATCCCTCTCCCGCTCGCTCGCTCGACCGACCAACCCACCGACCGACCGCTTTTTCACCCACCAGGCGGCGCCGCGTCTAACTCACGAGAGTGAAATCCGGCTCTCATCTTGTTCGCGTCCGCCCACGCGCAGCTCCTCACAGTCAAACGCTGATGCGCAAACCGTCACTCGGCCCAAAGCTACCTGCCGTTGCCTGGAAACGAGTTTCCCTGGAAACGCAGGGAGGGGATAAGGCGGGATGGAGGGTGCAGTTGGTTGTCCTTCGGAATCCTTGCATTTAGTCGCCTCGAGAAGGATGCAAATGTTTTGAACGGGGATCACCCTTCCTGAAAGTCCTGGTTGCCTCCGTATATTTAATAGGCTTTAATAAAATTTTAATAAAAATTAATGCCTGAAGATGTAGCATTTGCGTGGGTTGTTTTCTTCTTTGAGCTTTTCTACATCAAAAGCCAATAAATGTATTTTTCCAATTTGCACACAGCCATAGATGGTGATGTCTAGGCGTCCTTGACCATCTTAAAAGCTACACAGGGGTGCAAAATAAAAGAAAAAACGGCAAACAGGGTGGGCTGCTTATTTCATAGATATGAGCCAAACAGGCAACTTCACAGTAAGCTTACACTGAAATGCTAAAATAAATAAATGAATTGAAAAGAAAATCACCACCCAAAGCATTGCAAACCATCTGGTATTGTTGTCACCAAGAAAATGATATAGATATCCTGTGAAGTCACCAAGAGTCAAGCTTGATTCAAAGGCAGTTTGTTCATTGGTTCATGTGGATCAAATGGGTGTAAGAGGTTTGGTTCCATCATGTTTCCTGACTGAGGGGTTTTTAAATTGGTTTTAATTTTTATGGGTTAATTTTAAAACGGGGTTTTAAAAGGATTTTTAAGTGTAAACCGCCCCGAGTCCTTGGAATGGGGCGGTATATAAGTCTAATTTATAATAATAATAATAATAATGTTTTGTTTTTTTTTAATAAAGAGAAAAGTAGGTAGAATTGTTTTTAAGTTCTTATAATCTTTAATTGTACTCATTCCAAGCAAAAGACTGGAATCAAAATTATAACCACCACCACCTCCAAAAAGTGCCAAAATAGCTTCAAATAAAAATGGAAGAAACCAAATCAGAAATTCTCTTGAAAAAATTTACAACAGTTTACCTGCTTGAAGAGAAAAGAAAATGGTGGCAGGGACTCCCCAGGAGTCAGTTCCAAAGATAAAGAGAACTGAAAAATGAAAACAAATAACTAATGTCCTTTTTTTAAATAATTTTTTTAAGCAGAACTGTAAGATGAATATGCACTTCAAGGAGAACACTGATTTAAAGGTTTATATAGTTTGAAGGTAACCCCACTTCCCCCCATTTTTATACAAAAATGGGCTCCAATCTTTTTGATTAAAGAAAAAAATAATCTTTTAACAATGCTGCTTGCTCTTTGTTGCTAAAGCAACACTCAAAATGAACTTTCATATAATTTTATTAGCATAAAATAACAATGTAAGAAAAAATAAAAGTTCCACTCCCAATTTTGGGGAAGCAACACTTTTTTTAATTGTTTAGTGAATTTGCACAACTCGGATGGCTAATAGATACTGTTAGAAGTTAAAAGGCGTCCCATCCCGTTTAGCAGCCTTCTGAATCTTTAACTGCTGACCAGCCTCAGAATAAACATGCAATTCTATCTCTTAGATCAGCACCACACTGACTCCATCAAAGAGCAGGAATCCCCCCAGCATAAAGGAAGATGCCAGAAGTGGATCTACATATCTGAGGGTGACCTTCCTTTCCGGAGTCCCAAAGGTTTAGATTAGATTAACAAAGTTGGAAGGGACCTTGTAGGTCATCTAGTCCAACCCTCCCGCCGAAGCAGGAAACCCTGCACCATTTCTGACAGATGGCAGTCCAATCTCTTATTGAAAGTCTGAAGTGATGAAGCTCCCACAACGTCTGAAGGCAAGCTGTTCCACTGACTGATTGTTCTCACTGTCAGAAAATTTCTCCTTATTTCCAGGTTAAATCTCTCATTCAGTTTCCATCCATTATTCCGTGTCTGGCCTACAGGTGCTTTAGAAAATAGATTCACCCCTTCCTCTCTATGGCAGCCCTTCAGATATTGGAACAGATATTGGAATGGTGCTTTCTTAAAAGGCAACTGGACTTTGTTTTTCCTTGAAGATGTTTTGCTTCTCATCCAAGAAGCTTCTTCAGTTCTGATGTCTTTAATCCTTTTCTTTCTCTCATCTCCACTAGAGAGGTTGTTCATGTCTAATGAAGATTCACATGCACTTTTGCTTGTGATGTTATGATATCATGATACATATTTAGCAATGTTACATCATTGTAGTTAAGTATAGACACTGATTCCTTAAGATCTGTTTGCAAGGCATGATCTCTCTTTGGAGTTAGATTTTATTTTATTTTCTTAAGTACTCCTATCTATATACTCTATAGTGAAGAAAAAAACCAACCTTAGAGGTCCTGCTTCAGTACCTCTGAACTGTTTTATTTTATATGCAAGCATTGATTTTAATAATGACTTCTGGGATTAGACAGGTAAACTTTTTCATTTATGACCTTTCGCTGTTTTCATAAAGGATAGGGTTCATATTAATAAAAAAAATAAAATAGAAACTTTGCAGAAATATTCAGCCTTATATAATTAATTGTTCTAAGTGGAAAAAGCTGTTGCTGTTCAAAGGACAATCTAGTCCCCTTTAGGAGCAGGCATTTTAGGATACAAATGATCTCAGGCCAACTCAATGAATTTCTGCTAGGCTCCCAAATAGCACTTGCATAAACTATGTTCACAAAGTCCCTCTTACACCTGTTCAGTAGCAGCTGTGAAAGCCAACCGTTGGACTTAATCCAGCACTATTACACAAGAGCAAATATGTCAAAGCTATATTTAGGCATCTCTTTTACACTGCAGTTCTTCCAATGTCTTTGATTTAGTTTATTTGTTCTATGTCTTATTCCCAGGGATGGCCTGTACTATTTGATCCCTGACCCCCTTATTTCAAGAATTTTAATAAGGTGATATTGAATCTTATTTTGACTGGTTATAGAATTTCACAGGTAGCAGGTCAGTTTAGGGAGTGCAAAGCCTAGTACTCTGGTACAATTCTGTTTTCTGACTTCTTGTTACCACTTGTTTCCCCATTTTTGAGTCCATGGGCACTTAGGCTCATTCTGTTCTGTTAAGTCCAAAAATTAGATTTGGGGACTAGCATCTATAATTAAACTTGATATATTACCTGGGTAAATATGGGTGCTGGAATAATGCTGCAGTGACATGAGATCATCTTAAATCAGCTGAGAGTTTTTGCCTGAGTCAGCATAATCATTGTGCATTGCCCTAATGCTGGTGATTTGGAGAGGTGCAGAGGTTTTATAGCTATGTTCCATAGAAGCTTTTAACACTATTGGATTAATATAAGATTCAGTTATAATAGTATTGGCATTATATACCATATGGCATCATGTGTTTGCCTACCTACCTATATGAAAGGCAAACATCCATATTTCATGGCAGCAAGGAAATGCAGAAAAGATCCACATGTTGGCATCACTATGAAAACAACTTAGTAACATACTTGATAATCAGAATACCTCTCCATAAAATAATGGTTGTTATATAAAGGCCTCATCTTTTTTTTTTTGTAATAAGTTTTTATTTTATAACATACAAAAATTCCAATTTCAGTTGAATAGTGTGGTGTCTTGGTACAAATCATTTTACGAAATAATAATCACAGTATTTACAACAATATTCATTGCATTAATATCAATATTAATGTTAATAACGATAATAGACATACTATTTGTTTAACCAAGTTAACGTATCTTCTTTATATCACTAATCCTTTAATATAGTTCCATTTCTAGCTCCTGTTTTTGTCAGCTAACCATTGATAAAATAAGCCCCAAGTCAAAAAATATTCAGTTTCTTCCTTTTCCTTAATTGTGTTAGCTTATCCATTTCTGCACATTCTAATATTTTTCTAATCACATCTTCATCTGTTGGGATCTCTTTGCTTTTCCATTGCTGTGCAAAATACTATTCTCGCTGCAGTCAATACATGTAAAATCAGATATACATTCCCTTTGTTATACCTGTCTGGTAAAATGCCCAGCAAAAATGTCTCTGGTTTCAAATCTATATGTTGTTTTATCATCTTTTCAAGCCATGTATGTATTTTTGTCCAATATTTTTTCGCTTTTTGACATATCCACCACATATGATAGTATGAACTGGGTATCTGGTGGCATTTCCAACATTTTGCAGATTTATCCTTAAACATCTTTGCTAACCTTGAGGGTGGAAAATGCCATCTATAAAACATTTTATAAAGATTTTCTTTGTATGCAGTAGACATTGTTAATTTATAATTTCTATCC
>JANHFL010003704.1:242551-277973 GCA_032468155.1 Oxyrhabdium leporinum | reverse complement strand
GAGGTATATTGGATTAATATACTGATGTAAGAGTATTGCTTATAAGCTGTAAACCGCCCCGAGTCTTCGGAATGGGGAGGTATATAAATGTAAAAATAAATAAATAAATAAATAAAAAATAAAATAAAATAAACCCAGACTTCATGAGAGTGATCTGTGACATATAAAAAATCCAGGACCCAGTCATTGTATTTAGCTTGTTGTGGGTATTATACCACTTCCTTAAACTATGATATAGTTTACTTGCTTGTACATAATATGATGTGTGAATAGAGTAACCATGTTTTGCTAATCCAAGTTTAGAACATGCCAACCAAGTCAGTTAATATAATAGAGAAAGCATTGAGGAGGATAATCATGCTAATTCAGGAAAAGCCTCAATAGATGAATTTCAATAAAGTTCAAAATTGTTGAACTTAAAAACATTTGGGATTTTGAAAACATATTGCAAGCATCACCACAAATGAATGTCAGGACAGATACAAAATGCCAAGAAGTCTGAAATAAGAGCTGTGTAGTCAAGAAGAGATTCTCTTGAAAATGCAAATGCAATACTAACAAACATCAAATAAAAATTTACTCTAATGTTTCCTATGTTACTTTTTATTGTAATAAGTTTTTATTTTATTTTATAATATACAAAAATTCCAATTTCAATTGAACAGTGTGTTGTTTGAGTACAAATCATTTTAGGAAATAATAATCACAGTATTTACAACAATTCATTGATTAATATCAATTATATTCATGTTAATAACCATAATAATATTTTTAACCAAGTTAACATATCTTCCTTATATCACTAATCTTTTCATATATTTCCCTGTTTCTACCTTGTCAGCTAACCATTAATAAAATGTCCCAAGTCAACAAATTTCAGTTTCTTCCTTTTCCTTAATTGTAAGTGTTAGCTTATCTATTTCTGCACATTCTAATATTTTTTCTAATCACATCTTCATTTGTTGGGATCTCTTCACTTTTCCATTGTTGTGCAAATACTATTCTCGCTGCAGTCAATACATGTAAAATATACATTCCCTTTGTTATGCCTGTCTGGTAGAATGCCAGCAAAAATGTCTCTGGTTTCAAATCTATATGTTGTTTTATCATTTTTTTCAAGCCACATATGTATTGTTGTCCAATATTTTTTAGCTTTTTGACATGTCTACCACATATGATAGTATGAACCAGGTATCTGGTGGCATTTCCAACATTTTGCAGATTTATCCTTAAACATCTTTGCTAACCTTGAAGTTGGAAAATGCCATCTATAAAACATTTTATAAAGATTTTCTTTATATGCAGTAGACATTGTTAATTTATAATTTCTGTCCCATAATTTCTGCCATTGATCTAACTCAATTGAATAGCCAAAGTTTTAGCCTATACTATCATTGTCTTTGTTACTTGTTCATCTTCCATCTTGATATTTAACAAATAGCTATATATTTTCTTTATTAATTTTTTATCTGTTCCTGTTAATATTTGATCTAGTTCTGTTAATTCTTTATTTAAACCATACATTTTAACATCCTTCTCATATCTCAATTGTATCTGCACGTATGACCACCATGTTATCTCAATCCCTTGATCACTCAGTTCCTGTTTAGTTTTAAGTTCCCCTTTTCATTTAAAATATCTTTATATCTGGTAACATTCTCTATATGAATAATGTTTGGATAAATCAGTGCCTCCAGTGTGGAAAGCCAGATCAGTACATAGCTATTTCCAAAGACACTATGCTAGGAGCGAATTATTATTAGTATGAGAGAAAATTAAAGAACATTATTAAAGGCCTCATCTGAGAGGCATGGACAAAGTTGCCTGCAGCAGGGAGCTTAAAATTGAGATCTTCAAGCCATGATTTTTGCTGTAACATTCTATGGAAGCAAAAGTTAAACTTGAAGAAGTAGCAAAGAAAGAGTATTAATGCCTTTGAACTTTGATGTTGGAGAAGATTCCCGAGAATACTACAGCCACCAAAAAAAATGAAGAAATAAACCCAGAATTCTATCTTGAAGCATAAATGACCAAGCTCAAATTATCCTACTTTGGACACATAATATGAAAATCTAGTTCTCTGGAGGTTTTGAAAGCTAGGAAAAGTAGAAGAAAATAACAACCAGCAGCGAGGGACTCAATTACAGTGGTGAAGGGTTCACAAGTCCTGAAAGACCAGATTGGGACAGATTGTCCTCGAGAAAATCTACCGTATCTACTCTATGTGGTTGCTAAAAGTCAGTATCATCTTAATGGCATATAATTCATTCATCAATGTAGGAAATCTATGGTATCTTGGGAGTTATGTAGTTTCAATTTTTAACACCTGAAGAGAGTAAAGTAACAATTGTGAGAGAGGAGCAATAAAATAGATGTGCATTATGCCTTGATGTTTGTGAAGCATCTTTTGCATTGCTAAACTTTTGCTTCTTTTTGTTGTTGTCTTTACCCACCCAATTGTTCCAGATGATATTGAGTGTGTTTTGTGAAGGCTTTGCTATAGATGTGGGTGAATGTACTGAGACAACTATACAGTGAACAATGTAGAAATGCCCTACCTCTCCTAACTGTTTGGTATAATTCAAAGGAGTCATAGAAAAGTGCCTCTTGTAAGGTGCAACTTTTTCCAGAGAGAAATTAAAAGTATTTGGCTTGCCCTACTAATAAAAACGGATAGCTCCCTCCTTGATATTTTTTTCAACTCATGGAAACCTGAATTTGTGGCACTGGGCATAGGATACTTATCTGCACATGTAAGTAGGAAGTTGGAAAGTGCAGAGACAATGCAAGGCTTTCTGGTGGCTAAGGCAGAAAATCTGGATGGCATTCAAAAGTGGTAAAAATATAACCGTGATGCCAAAGCTTTTTCCTATGGTTGAGTGGGGTTTTTTAAGTGGGCTGCCATATTTTGAAATAACTGAGCAGCCCTGGGAAAATTGCTGCTGCTGCTGGAACCCCCCCTTCTCCTTTAATGTGACAAGTGATCCAGGTATGAACACTTTGCTTTTTAATCTTCATACTGTAGTCTTTTATTGGTTGGCAGGCTAATAGATAATTAAAGAACTGTTTAGTCATCTCTGTGGGCTCTCTGTGGAGAATTACCAAGCTGACAATGTTGCATTTTAATTATTAAGCAACACTGATACCTGTCCTTGTAAGGCAACTAACACAGAGCAGATCTCTCATCCAACAGCTCCAATTTGCTCCATTTAACTTGCTGAATAGTTTTCTGTCAAGCACCGCATACTAGCTCAAACCTCTGGCACAACTGAAACATGTTTCACGAAGCAAGCATTTGCTACCCATGCCTCCATTTGAAACCTTATATGCTTCATGAGTTAATAGAATTTTCTCTTTTTTCCTTCTTGGCCAAACCAAATGAAGTAAAATTGCATAATATAACATACAAACAGGATAAATTTTGGTGGCAGAATCTGTATTTTTACTGCCTTTAGGAAGTTAGCTGTACTTCCATTCTGAGGTGCCATCCTACCCTACTGCTTTATCTCATAATTACTCATAAAAAAGATAGGGCTTCAGCTGCTATATTATTCCTGCCATCCTCATATTTTGACATTCCACTCCCCATGGATGCCACTGGCTAGTTTGTCTTTGGTCCCTGACCCGATTTTAAAATAAATGATTTTTTTTCTTTCCAACACTTTCCAACACATTAGCACGGTTTGGTGGTGCTTTGATTATTTCTAAGGACTGAATATCTTTATTACAGGTCATAAACACACCACATATATCAGAATAAGTTGGTCCTAATACAAACATTCTTTACTATAGATATTTACTGTTTTCCCTTGGAGGATTGTCATGCCTTTTTCTTTTTTAAGGTAAAGTAGGCTATTCTTAACTTAAGAATCTTACTATTGTTGTCAGCTAAACCTATCAACAGTCCTGCTGTCAGCTTCTTAAGACATAGGCCAAATCTGCTTGACCTTAGAAAGCTTCCTTCTAAAAACATGAAATCATTGTGTCCCATAGAGAAGCTAACTGCTGTTAATTTGTGGTGATCCCTTGTTCCCTTTAAAAAAAAAACCTGTTGGTGATAAATGTCACCATTTCTCACACACCTTGTATTCTGTATATGGTTAATGGTAATGTTGCAAGAAAAAACTACTTGAAAACATTTTTTAAAAAAGCTTTTAATTGCCTTTATACAGAAAAATCAAACAAACCTACAGAATTGCTTAATAATCAACAACCATCATAATTTCAATGTATGCAAGATCAACATCAACATACCTTAGGCCTGTTTGTGGCCAACATGATTCCTAAAAACCTAATTTTGAATGGTATACTCCTATTGAACATCACAAGCAAAGCCCCTGACCCAGCTTCAGTTGCCGCTAGCATCCTGGATAAACATGTGCTTGCTCATCCACAGTGAGGAGTAGACAGTGTTGCAAAGGAAGAGTAAAATGTGTACTCAGAACTATATCCTTCTACATATATAGATCCCTAGCACTAGATCAATGTGAACTATTTGTCCTGAGATAGAGAAACCCACCATTCCAGAAATGTAATCCTATTTCCATTTTGCTATAAGTTCAATGGCATGTTGCTTTCCTGGTTGATCTTTCCCTAATTGATTTGCTTACGCAGCAAAGGGAAATAGGGATAAAAACAAATAACTGACAATATTTCAGCCTACGAATTATTTTCGTCTTTTGCTTCCTAAGCAATAAAAATGGAAAGTTCACCTCGTGATTAGGACAATGGGAATTGTAAGGCACTAGGCTGAGAAAACTTGGCAAAGCAAGTAAAAATATGATAGGAACTGTGACAATATTTTTTAAAAAATCAGAAGCTTTGTGATTTGTGGCTGATTAAAAAAGAACTTGCTTTTTTGCTATGTCTATTTTATATTAAAATGTATTTCTATTGCAGCAAGCCATTCATTGACAATATGAAACTGTTGACCTCTCCTACAGCTCTGAGCCTTCTTCATTTCTGTGTCTATCTGATTTGCTACTACTAGTTTTAATGGCTATGCATTTAAGATACTCTACGTTCAGGTACATCTTCTTCCTAGCAGCAGTATACTTTGCCTTAAAATTTAGGAAGAGATGGCAGTAGTAATACTGTGGATCATAAAAACTAGCAAGCATGTGGATAGGAGCGGGCAACCACATTTGATTTATCATAGAGATTGATGCTGATATAAAAACAAATCAATGCTCATAAGACTGTAGGCTGTCTTTATAGCAGGTAGGTGTCCTTAGCATAAAGGATTTGTGTTTGTGGCTTGGAGGCTGAGATCATCAATGGACTGGATCCTTTTTTTGTAGTAGTAGTGTGTGCGCAAACATCTGAACGAAAATATAACCCATGTGGAAGAACTTAGCTTACTTTTGTCAGATTACCCTGGCAGACATTGTGATAAAGTCTTGGAAAAGCCTATCCCCTATTCCAGACACAGAATGGTCTATTAAAAACCCCAATCCTTTTCCCTGAGCCCTCCATCCTATCCTCCTTCCCCCTCCCCCTTGCAAAGAGCAGTTTGCTGGATTTAGGCCATTATCCCTAGAGCTGCTGTAAGCTGAGAATGCCCTGGGCGTACATGCAGGCATGTGTCTCTCCAAACAGTTAAGCCTTGGGGTAAACGGTGACAGCTTCATAACCCTCCGGGGGCCTTGTGCGAGCCCTGGCGTGAGTTTCACAGTATAACTGCCCCTCCACAAAGAAGTAACCTTTCTGCTTCAGGTTGAGATTGCAGTCGGAACAGATGAAACATTCTGGGTGCCTGTACTTGTCACGGGCTTTTACTACTGTGCCACTGTTAAATGAATAATTAAAAAAGAAAAAAACAGAAAGAAAGAAAAAGTCAGCTGTATGCAATTTTCAGAGACTGGGACACAGAAATCAATGACAAGTCTGCTGCTTAGGTTCCCGAGGTCAATAAATTGGGAGCGTCAGACTTCTTCAGCTCTACCACATTCTTGGGCATGATTCTAATCACTATGATTGTCATTCTATAAGCATAGCTTGGTTAGATTCCCAACTGGAGTCAAATGAAACATTTTTAAAAAAAGATAAAAAAGGTTTCTGCACACGGGACATGTGGGCTTTATTAATAGTAAGACTCCATGCTTTCTTCTTTTAACCTTTTAAAAGTATGTTAGAACAAACATATACAATGGGTCATTAATAATATGGCATTTTGATTTCATTTGTGAGGTGTCCAGGAATCAGTAGTTTTGTTTTTCCTCTTTCCTTTTTGTTCTGTTTCACTTTTATGCTCTGCCTTTTACATTTTAATCTAGTGGGGAAAACTGAATGTTTATTCTGGGAGTGTTGCTTGGCTCAACCACAGATACAGGTAGTCCTTGACGTACAACCATTCATTTAATAATCAAAGTTATTGAAAAAAGTGTTTTATGACCATTTTCCGCTCTTACAACCGTTGCAGTGTCCATATGGTCACATGATCAAAATTCAGATGCTTGGCAACGGCATGTATATATGATGGTTGTAGTATCCCAGGTTTATGTGATCATCTTTTTCAGCCTTCCAACAAGCAAAGTCAATGAAGAAGCCAGATTCATTTAACAACTGTGTTACTAACTGAACAACTGCAGTTATTCACTTAACAACTGTTGCAAGAAAGGTTGTAAAATGGAGCAAAACTCACTTAACAACTATCTTGCTTAGCAACAGACATTTTGGGCTCAATTGTAGTTGTAAGTCAAGGACTCTACCTGTATTTATTAAATGAATGTAAACAAAAAAACATAACCTTAAGATCGTAAATGAGAGTGATCTCTTTTCATAATAGGTTGTTACAAGCTCTTTTGAAAATCAATGTTACACATCTATGATAAGAAAATGAAATTTCTTACACGATGCCGTTTCCACACTTGTCACACAAAGGTACTTTCGGCACACTTCCTGCACCAGCACCCATCTTTGTGATGGGTGCTTTTACACTCCTTGTCCCACTGGGACGACCTTCTGCAAACAAAACAAAGCAATATATGCAGTCTTGGATGACTTTTAAATGACTACCATTAGAAGTTTAAAATGTATAAACATTTGCTTTCATCCCATATTAGGATTTTTTTCATTATAATAGACACTCTTTCACAAATAATTTAGTTCCTTTACTATTCAGTTATTTTTTATCTACAGTATGTATATTGATTTTCAGGGGGCAAATATTTTTTTCTTATTCTCATAGGAATGCAGGTGATTTCATCACTGCTAACTGCATTGAGATTACTAGGATTTAAGGAGTTTTCCTTTCTCCAATCTGGTGTTGAAGTCCCTTGATGTCGGAACAATCTCTTAGAATTGCTGTGAATTCTGGCTATGTCATCCAATAAATATAACTTCAAATAAGGTAGCAGCTGGATGTAAAGTGATTAGGGTACCAGGCTAGAAACCAGGAGGCCATGAAGAAAAAACTCTTGTGCCTTAGACATAAAGCTAAATAGGTGACCTTTGTGCTAGTAATTTTATCTCAGCCCCAAGAAGCAGGCAGTGGCAAATCACTTTTGAAATCTTGGCAAGCGAACTGCAACGAAGCAGGCAGCCACCAGGAGTCAAGATTGATGAGAAGATGTAAAAATAGAAACAAAATAAACAAAAATACAGATAGAGAAAATTGCTGTACATGTCTATTCTACACCTAGGGCTTTGGAGGGAAGAACAATGGATTACCAATCAGCAGATTCAAACAACTCCCTTGAAGGTAGGAAAGAAGTAATTGAGGAAACAGTATTTCATCACTTCCTTTTATAGCATCTACCAAAAGCCTGTCTCTGAAGTATGATTTTGGTGGAAGAGTGAGATTTTTTTCTGGGAAGCTTTTCCCAGAAATTCTTGCCTCTTGCAGAATTAACAGGGATTTTCTAGAAAAGTAAAAGACCAAAACATTTAAAACGTTTTCTTTTAACTATCACTTTCCATCCTTAAAATAATCAGAGGGATGCTAATCTGTATAACAGAGAATAGGAAAACTTAATTACAGAATTCATAGTCTTTTAATTACTCAATATACTGACAAATGATCAGTAATTTCTGCATTTTTCTTTAAAACTGGTATAAATAAAATGATTTTAATTCACTGTCAGGGTGGATGCAGGGGGGAGATCAAGAAAATCAAGATGGCAGCAATGTCTATGCAGTCAATGTCTTGTCCTTCATGCTTCATGGTTGCACCTTGATTTTTTTAATGTTTCTAAGAATGCCCCTGTTCAATGTTAAAGCTTTTTTTCTATTACTATTTATATTCACTATTAAATATGCACTTAAGATAATCTCCAAGTGAGTGTTAAGAGGAATTTGATCTCATAGGTAGCTAACATATCAAAAGACCAACAGCTTAATGGATCTGGATTAAGATACATGCATTCCATGCCAATTGCTTAGATAAATTTCTAAAAACACACTGTAGTAAATAACGCAGTACAGTAAATGCTTCTGTTTAAAACAGTATAGAAGTGCATTTAAAACAGTATATTCCTGTCTATAAAAATGTATTTTATTTTAGCTCTCTGACTGCTTTCTTTTTGTTCCAACACAAGTATTATAATGGCCTCTCTTAAAGTAATACTCCTGATTTATATTTTTATTGATATAATCACATTTTATTTATGTTTCCTTTTCTTGAGTGCTTTCTTGCATTAGGAATTTAAGTCATGTAGATACTATATAGGTACAGACCAGAATCAAAACATCTAAATTTAGCATGCTACTCTATGTTCCCTCCTACAACTTAAATAATGAAAGATACAATACGGTAACTAACCAGATTCTTCAGAGACCATGTCTTGGAGCACTTTAAAAGAACTGGACTGGCGTGGTTGGCTGGGTCCTTGAGGATCATCATGTAACATCCTATAAACATCAGACTGGGGCACTGCAGGTGCTGGCTCACTGCAAAGACCATGCAAGTATGAAGTAAAGATAGTTAATCATTAAGTGATGTTATAGAAGGATATTAACATGTACACTATAAAATGACTCTTGGAACACCTCTAAGTATTCATTTTAATACACTGTGAGTTCAGAAAAATTACCTCAGTTGCATCAAGAATTTTGGGTTTACAGAAGGCCTTTTGACATTTTCTTTGAAATAACGGGCTCTAAATACCTTCCAGTGGTCAAAAATATCCAACCTATCACAAAATGCTTTTGAAAGCCTTTGTGATTTTGACAGGTGTATGTTCTCTGACGCTTGAAATTCATTGAAGAACAAGAATTCAAATGCCTTTTGAGTAGGCAGAACTTTCTATATGGTTCTTAGGATCAGATTCATAATTACAAATTATTCTGCAATTTGATTTTTATTGTACTTGCTTCATAAAACAAGAAAAGAGCTACAGTAATTTAGTTCTGCCCTTGCATATGGTTAGTATTAGGGCAAGCTGTGATGAATACAGATTGAAAAGTTTAGATAGAACTCATTTTTGGGGAAAGGAATAGATAGCAATTTGTTGCCTAGGGTATTTTCTACAGTTTTAATGTATGCTGATCTGGAGCATTGGAAAACCCTGGTACTACAGCTTTTTTTTTGTTCAAAACAGATATTAAAAAGTAAATTAAAAAGATTAAAAAGAAAATATTTATGGTAAAAATAACCATATAGCAATATAATAAAAAATTAGAAACCATAGCAAATGATCACATCTTCAGTTAAACAGACAAAAAATAAAGTAGTCCCATGAAATTCATTAGATGTCAACAAACATATCTAGAAAATCAAGACAGAGTAACTCCTGGGACTTCAGAAATGCATACATTAAATAAAAGTAGTTTGAAGTACATAATTTTTAAACTTGTAAACTGTAATCTTTCTAAATATAATAGGTTCCTATTCAGTTTAGCTACTGATCGTGTTACGTTCCAAAGAAAATTTCAGGATAATATTAGTTATTACACATAAAATATTCCCAAGCAGAAAGATACCATCCTTACATTTGAGGCTAATGAAAACAAAGTCCAACCACAAAAGCATTTCAAACTATTTTTTTCTGGAATGGTTTTCAAAAGCAGGTTTCGCTACTTGTAATAAAATCAGTGAAGATTTCATTCATAATTCCAGCTTTGTTATGAAAAGCCCCAATGAAACACATGCAAAAATGAAACAAGTCATATTAGCATGACAATTAGCTTTCTTCTTGGTCAAGATACTTTTTCATTAGTATTATGACCAATGAATCCTTATCTGTTGGCAATTTAAATGTGTCACATAATTTAAATAAATGTAGCCTTCAAGAATATTTATGCATTGTTTTTAGAACTTTCACAACTCAATTATATATATGTGTGTGTGCGTGTATTTAAAAGCATAAAATATAGTACATACAATTTAAAAAGCATAAAATCAATGTTGAGCTAGATAACTCACTGATAAAAAGCAAGATCCTTCAGAAGTTATTTCAAGGAACAAGATTATCCAATGACCTTTATTTAATGAGTGTTACCTTCAAAATATTTTTGTTCCATAAAGCATGATCAGTTTCCCCCTTCTTCCTAAACAAAATTCTATTAATAGACACCAGACAGAACGAACTTTAGTAATAATCCAGCAAAAAGTTTTAAAGCTTTTCAGAAATTGTTAATTGATTAGTAAGAAAGACAGAAATCAACAAAAAGCACAATATTATATATATTTAGAAGTATCACTATCATATAAGTAAGCACAGAATGCAGCCACGAAGTATAATTATAAATAATCAGTTATCCGGGAGTAATTCTTAATGCAATTTTATTCATAGGATTATATTGTACCTAACTTAATTGATGGATAAAGTTCTCTGATTATAAACTGGCCAAAATGTTAATACATCTACAATTATAAATCTAAATATGAATGATAAACTGATACAATCCTACTCAATTTTCATAATGAGTATGAAATTAATTTTCCTTAATGTACTTTGAGGTTTTCATTTTCTAGTACAGGACATAGCTCATGGGGAAAAATAAAAAGAGTTGAAACTGGATTTAAGAGATCTCTAATGAGATACAGACATTCTTGAACTATTACTCTATTTTTGTTTTCAAGAAGCTAAGCAAATTTTTGGACAGATATCTGCAGTCTGAAGTTCAGATAAGATTAATAAAGGGGATGAAATCATTGGTCACTTGAGATTGCTGTAGAAATGTCCCCTCCACTCTAGCCCCTGGCCACAGTCCTCCAGGGTCATTCTGCTTTGGGTACTGTAAACATCAGATTATTTCATAGCAAGCTCTTTCCCATTTTCATAGGTGAGCCAACAGGATCCCTAGCTCAGAGACATGGACCAGACTGAAGAGCAGCTGCGGGGATGTATTATTAAGTGAAGCAAGAAAGAGCCAGCCTTCTTTCTGCCATTTCAGTGTATAGATCTCGCCATCACACTTGTCAGTTTTTCCCAGTGCACTTTTGAACATAGATTACTCCTTCTGAAGACTGTTAAACCTGTGTTTAAAAGTAGCCCAACTAACAGTTGATAGGCATGGGGAGATTATTTGCTGCAGTTCAAGAACTCCTCCTTACTGTCTCCCAACTGCCACCTCCACTCCCACGTGCCTGTTGGTTGTTTATTTTCTTTCTTTTGGTTTCTGGAAAAGCTTCTATGATTATAAGCACTCTGGGTGCCTGTGTGGTAATGCTCAATGAGATCAAAGAACTGATAAGAGTCAACTCCTTTCTCCTACTACCCTTTCCTGGAGATCTGCTGCCAGGTGAGGTGAGGATGGCAAGGGAAATGGAACAGCCTCTGCTAACTTGAGTGTGTGCGTGCTGTTTAGTGAAGCAACAGCAACAGCATCTGCTTCCTCCTCCTCCTCTTCCTCCTTCTCACCATGGTTTGCTTAATGGTTTGTGCTACAGTTTATGCCAAGAACAATATTGAGAAAGAGTGAAGGCAGCTGACTCAGGGTTTAATCGGTGGCTTTGCTTAACGGCCTCTACTCAATCTAAATCAAGATACCAACATCCAATATATAGCAGAAGCTCCAGAGGCAGGATAGGGCCTGACAGTGAGAATAGCCAGTAATATGCTTTTTTTGATGACTTGAGGAGGGGTGAAGTGTTCTTTCACTGAACAATAGGGAAAGGGCTTTAAAGTGGCATGGGGTAACTACACTTACAAGCCTCAATGAATGACAAGCAAATAGCTGGCACATAGGCAGCATTCTTCATGCAGTATGCTAAGCACACAGGATGGCTCCCATTACCTTATATGGGGTGTTTCCCCGAGTGCTGTAGCAACCTGCCCCTGCAGTGTTTCCATAATATTGTCATCTGAATACATCTGCATAGGAGTGTTAAACTGAGCGTGCACAATCTTGACACCAGGAAGCTCCATTTCTAAGGGAATGTTGGGGGCCATCTTAGCTGCAGCTTTCAACTCAGTAGGACAGATAGTGCTAACAGTGCTAATGGAAGAGGGTGTGCTACGTCCACTGCTGCCATCAAAACCGGAGGGAGTACTGCATATGTGATTCAAATCAGAGTGAGAACAGAAGGTAAATAAAAGGCACATGCAGTTTCTAGAGTGATCAAAGAGAGCGAATAGGATGCAAATGCAAGAATTCAGCACAAGCTTTTGTTTAAGTTTTCTGCTGTGTACAAACTGTTGTAAAAAATCCTCATCTTTTGTATGATCAAGTCTCACCACTGTCCACTAAAATGTATGCTACAGTTTAATAACTTTATTAGGTTCAGGCAATTTAATATTAGTTCTTGAATCTTTTGAAGTTTGTTGCATTAAAAGCAACAATAATATTCATACTCTTCAGTTCAGAATTATACATATAATCCTACTGATGTATGCCTGCAATATTTTAATAATATTGCAGCCATTTCAGTGTACCGTAATGTGTTTCCTAAGAATGTCTTAATGTCAATATAAATATACAGAAAAACTTATTCTGAATCCTGATGTTCTAAAAAAGGAACTCTGAAAACCAGGCTGTTAATTATTTAAATTGTGATGACATAGAAAATAATTAAACTATGCAAATATATTTTCTTGCATTTGTTTCACATTGGAAAAATATGCATGCAATGTAGTGATGAAATATTCAATGGTCTAAAATCACAACTACATAAACGTATATTTACCATTGACTTCATTGCAATATTATCATTCAAAATGTCATCGGTAAATGCAATAACTCTTTGGTAAGATTAATTTTATTAAGGGAGGGGAAGTTAGATTTTAGGTCATTTCAATTAAAAATATGATTAGCCAAAATCCAGAAAATGAGTAATATTTTGGTATGTTAAAAATACTACATTGATATGTTAAAAAACAGGTTCTCATGATATATCACTTTTTTTCTGTTTTAAGGTCTTTAATTACTACATAGCATGGGTCAGAGTCCTTTTGGACACAATATTTCAGTTATGAATGCAATAAATCAGTTTGGACATATTAAGCAATAAAATTAAGGAGCTACTAAACATATAGTCAGTCTTTCCCTTTCAAATATTGCACAATGGGAAAAAAGCAATAATGTTTATTGAACATTGATGGGAGGCTATAGTTTATAATTTCGTTGATATTTTAAAACAGCTGGCTGGCATTTCTGCATGATGTGGTACCAAGTAATCAGGAAGTAATCATGTTGTGGAAAGCCAGTCTACAGTGTCGATTATGCTAGGTGCTACATATGGATTTACGTTAAGAGGATAACAAACATTTATTATGGCCTAAAGCAGGTTTGTCAAACTGGCGGGCCACGGGCCAGATGCATCATGCACAGGCCACGCCCACCCCGGCTCTGCAAAGGCAAAAAACATCGTGATATGTCACATGATGTCACGTAATACAATTGAGTTTGATATCTGTGGCCTGGAGTCTAGCTCTCAATGTGGAAAGAAAATATCTCCACTCCTCCTAAAATCCATAGCTGTTGCTATCTTGTAGCTAATCATGTGATTAGTGATGACAATCAAAACTTTGCAATGATTCTTAATAATTACATAATGAAGAACTTCAATGTATCCCTGGAAAATGAGTGTGATGTACCAATATGAAAAGTCATAGTAGTGACCTTAAATCCAATTCCTCTCTTAGACATTATCATGGCAATACAATATAAACTCACTTTTGGAAAGTTATTTTGGGGATTTGAATTTTTTTATCAGGAAATAAATTTTATTTTATTTATTTATTAAACCAATGTATATACCTGCCCATCTCATGAACAAGTGACTCTGGGCAGTGTACAACAGTGCTAAAATATAGTAGAAATACTTAGATTTAATTCTGAATCAATTTGCTTTGAGACAATGGTGAGTATATTTTCGTACTCATCAACAAATCTCACTGTTTCATTGGAATTTGAATCTAGATGAGCAGGTATACTTTAGGTTTACACTACAAGGCTGAAATCACATGTATTTAGGGCATGAAATTAACTGATTTCACTGTGGTTTACTCTTAGCTAATTGTGCAAGGATTGCAGGCTAAATGTTCACAATCTGGTGAATATTAAAAGTGTCAAGTTTCCAGAAATACTAAAATATTTTTAATTTATATGAATGATAACATTTCCTAAAGCACAGATCCTTAAAAAAAATTGCAATCAAATACACAACTAATTCAAGGTTGTCAAGTGGAATTCATATAAGACTATACCGGCATACGTTTCAAGAAAATCCATTCCTTATTATCAGAGGCAAGAGCAAAGAAATTCAGAAAAGCCTTACGTGCTCCCAAGCAAGCATGCAGTTTTTCATTTGCCAGATCTCTCAGCCAAATTTCCCTAGAAGGAGCGAGCTATGTGTGGCATTCGTCAGCAAAAAAGCAAGCCCAAGAGCCAATGTTTGGAAGACAAGAACCAGGTTTGTCAGTTAATGGCAAGGTTAATGCTAATAACTTAAATACATTGTCAACACTCTCACCACAAGTGTGGCCATAAGCAATAAGGCACTCATTAGCAATGCCTGAAAACAAGAGGATGCACAAGTAATATGAACTTCCATTTCATTTATTAGCAATATTAAGTGTTACTAGATAAACACAAAAATTATGCTAGGTAGACATGGCGTTATAATTTTCAAACTTTATCTTGCTACACACTGTTTTTTAAACACTACTGATGACAAGAGAAATTAAAACCAAAGTATAGACACTTGATTTTCTATATATTGCAAAGTAATCTGTACTATATATTTTCAATTCTCAAATGTTATCCTCCATAAATTCTTACAGCAGTGTAGGAATTCATGAAGGAAAGTAATATTCCTATTAATTTATATTCTTTATGCATTAAATCAAGTTTTAGTCCATTTTTCTGTTTTATTCATAATAAATGTCTTAGGTTTATCTGTTTTGCTAGCACATAATATGTATATTTAAAGGTCCTCTGATGCAAGATCTATTGAACTTAATAGAATTTTGGGAACCCTGTGGCCTAAGATGTTGTTGTAACTTGAATCAATATGTATGCTACATTTTTATCAACACTTTCCATGATTTAAGAGCTGGATCTCTTTATTACTTGGGAATCACTGTTTGACTACAGCTGTGAAGCAAGCATTTCATTCATTAGAAAGATTTATAACATACTGAAGTAGCAATATTACTGAATCCAATTGGATTGTGGAAAAAAAATCATGCACCAGTTACAGGCAAAAGTTATGACCTGCTTGGGCTTTGGACTACGAAAGGTTTAGGTCGAATATTATGTTTGTGTTCAAAGTAGCTTATGTCCTGGAAAAAAAGGAAAGGGTTACAAAACAGCTTTCAGCAAATTACAGTATATGTGTTTCCAAAGAAGATAATGCACACATTGAAAATTATGGAGTGTAAGTTGTAGAGTAGTAGTATTAGCACATTTCCTGTTATTGGAAGAAAAACAGAGTGATGGCTATACCCTAGCTAAAATCAGGCATTTTAAAGCTGCTGGTCCTATTCCACATTCTACAAAGCAAGTCCCATGAAATATACAGATTTAAAATATCAAAAGCATTCAGGAATAGGCTGCACACTTCATTATAAACACCACCACTTGAAATCAGTATGATGTGCAGGTTTAGCCCTGTTATATTTATTCAGATGAATGTCAAATTAAAACTAAATGGATTTCAATTCATAGCATGTGTATATGCATAAAATTATACTTTTGATGCTTGTTTAGCTTTGTTTGGGCTGGATTGAACTCAATGTTGCACCTATGCATACATTTTGTGTTGATAGTTCTCTAGAAGAGTATGCTCGAAATATTGGTCCTTCCCACATAAATATTTATTTGAAGATAAATATCTTAAAAGGCACTTTTTTAAAGTTTTGAAGATCAGGAAAGAAAAAAGAGAGCAAAAGGCAGGAAGAGATGGACTCAACAATATAGGAAACCAGGATACGAAAGGTATTGATGAGAGGCCATTGCACACTGTGGTACTCACTTTTCAGCTGAACTAGGGATCAGGCCACGCAGCTGTCCATGAAGAGCATCGTGTATATTGCCAGATGAATAAAGCCCAATTGGAGAGTTATAGGCAGAACTCATTACCTGCCTTTTGTCATCAAGGTTAGCTGCTGCAACAAAAGGCTTGGCCTTTCTGTTATGAGTTTCACCAATAGGCTTGAATTCCTGTACATAATAGCAGACAAAATACACAGAGCTACAGTGCACACTTAAGCCAACAGCAGGCAAAACTGACATTGCGGCTAATTATTAATCAAATGCATCAGTCCCAAGGCACAACAAGCCTTGATTTAGTAAACCAGTAAGCAAGCATCGTATGGAAATCTTTATGGAAAATAGTACCACTTGTAGGCAGATAAGCTCACAGACTTGACTATCTTTGTTATTTATTTGAGGCAGCATTACAAGCATTGGCTGCAGAATATTGCAGAACAGCTACAATTCTTCCGTCTCTCTCTCCGCCACTAATATCCAGCCATCCACAAACCAAAAAGTAAGTGTTGCTATTGCACCACCTCTGTCCTCACTTTTGTTGGTGATAAGCAATGACACAAGCAGGAATGTGAGGTCAGTGATGTCACCTCACACAAATTTGGACTAAAGGTAAGGGGGCAGGAGAGAAGACTGGGTTACCATGACCTTTCTTGGTAATTGCATTTCTTCAAACCACAAATATGTGATTTCTTTGTCTCAGATTAAATGAAATGACCTTCTTTCATGAGTCTGTGGCCATAAGGTTTCTTTCAATCAATAAAATGCATTTCTAGATACAGTTTAAATGGTATAAATAATTTAATCAAAGCACAAAACAGTCCAACTGATCCTTTCTTTTGGTTGTAGCACTGCCATAATTTGGTTAGTCCTAAAACAAAGACAGACATAAATGGACAAGCTGCCTTCTGAACAAATTCTAACATGGTTTTCAGAAGATGCAAAATAAAACTAAGCTGACAAATGCTCTGCCTTTAAATCAACCAGCAGCTTTCTGCTTGCACTATATCATGCTGAGATCTAAACAGAAATGCAGCATAATTTACTGCTTCCAACCCTAATGAAGCAAAGAACAAAATTGCCACAGGAAAAAAGGGTGGCAAGCAAATCTGAAAGAAGTAAACAAAGCCCTGTTGTGTCTTCTGATTTACAATCTATTTAAAACACACTATTAACTTCCTCAAGTCATTTATTTTACTAAATTACTGTTTAAATTGTGTGGGTACTTTAACAAGACTTTTTTTCATTGCTCCAATTGTTTTAGCTGTGTGTGTTCCATTGACGTAAAACAGTCAGCTAGAGCATAAAATAAAATATCAGGTACATTATCCAGTGTCTTGAGAACAAATCTGTAATTTTCTTCCTTTTTTCAGCCTTTATGGCTGAAAAAATACTAGTATTAAGAGTTCCAGTGATCTGGATGAGAATTCAAAAGTTTGAGCAATGGATTTGATCTTCCTTATGAGCAAGGAAGGAAGAATTCTGTTAAACATGAGTTTATTAAGGTAAATATGTTTGCTTCATAGAAGTTATGAATATTCATTTTTCATGTTACAGAATTATATTTAATATTTGAATATTACAACCTACTTCAGAACTGTTAAAAAATTAAAAGTTTAAACATATGTGTAGTTAAAATGAAAAACTCATCTATGGTACCATTTCATGTTTTTAAAATATTTATTCCACTTTCCCCTCTAATTCAAAGGAAAGTTTCTCAGAACACCTTACAAAAAGTATATTTATGAAAACATTAGAAATGTTGTATATCTTAAATTTGGATGAGCTATATGGATGATTAAATTTGGACTATCTGTGTGACTGCTAGGAGTCGAAAATGACTTGATGGTGCATAATCAACCAATCAATCAATCAAATTTGGAAGCTAGGTTTTAGAACACAGACAGTCATAACTTTGGTTTGTAAAATATAGCATCTTATTTAATCTATAGTAGGGAAAGAAATCCTGTAACCCTCTAGATAGGTGTCACTTTTGGATGGATTCACATTCTAGCTGGATGTGCAGTATTGTCACTTCTATCAGACCTAGACAGCATGGTCAATAATCAAGACAGGGCCCATATACCAACAGAGGATCATTGTTTCTCCACTGATCCACTTGTAAAATTGTTTACAAAATACTCTTAATTAATCCTTATTGTTATTATAGTCTGCTTTAAAGAACTGATTTGGACATTCAAGAAATGTTCTTATAACAGCATAGTTCACAAGCACAGTTCTGTAACCAAGATGAGGAAGGACAATTACCGCCCCAAATAAATTCTCTTTAGCTAAAAATTAGTTGTGCTTTTTTTTGTTTCACAATATATTCCTGTGATTCTTTTAGCATTTCTTAGTCAGTCCTCTAGTTTGCAAAAGAGACTAATTTCACTTGTGGAGTTGTTAATGTACAATTATTGTATTGGCCCAAGAGACAATCAGAGCATCTAGAGGAGCAAACTGGCTAACTCTGACAGATAGGCAAAACTGGCTCCACACCTAAGTCTATAATCAAATTTCTTTTCTTTTGAGCATAGTCATCCATAAGGTAGATAGGAGGCTACTCATTTGAATATTCTCCCACATGGAAAGGTTTCTCTAAACAGAAAGGGGAAAGCCTGTTTGATGTTGTAGTTAAGGCATTAGGCTAGAAAATGGGAGATGCGAGTTCTTAGGTGCAAGATAGTTGGGTGACTTTGGGTTGCTCATTATTTCTCACTTCTGAACCTTGCAAGAAATCTGAAGAGACTAGTCTATGTAGTTGCTTGGAGTCAAAAACTGATTCAGAGGCATCAAAATAAAAACAAAAACCAGAAAAGCAGCTCTGCAAAATGAAAAATACTATCCTGGTCTTCTCATAATGTGTTTTTGTTCAATAGTGAGGAAAGAGCACTGAGCATTCAAGCCTGATTCCACTAGTAACATTAGCATAAGTCATTTGGAAGAGCTATATTAATGGAAGAGCTCTATTCCAAACATGAAGGCTATCTCTTGAAGCAGCATTTAAAACAATGGAACTACATTGTATTCAGTTGAACTAAATTGGCTGAAAAGTGGCCTTCCATCAATATACTGGTCCTCATGTTAAAAAACAGAATATTTAAATCTAATTGTCTATCCATCCATTTATAAAACTTTATATTAGCATCAGTGGGATTTACTTATTAAATATGCTTATTAATCAAAGAGTTTATCTTCCAAAAAGAAGAATCAAAATCCTAGGCAGTAGGAAACTGTTGATTGCAAAGAAATTCTGAAAAGTGTATAACCAACTATGTTTAATACTATTGGGAGACATATTACAGAAACAGCATGCAGTACAGCAACATCAATTTTATGCCAACATGCACTGCTGCAATGTGAATTTGACCTAATTTTTCTTTCCCAAAATATCACCAAATGTGCAGAAAGATAAACTGAAAAAGCAAATCATAGTAAAAAATGTCCAAAGTCCAGCTCTTCTGTTTATTGCATGTAACAAAATTCTGAAATACTGTATGTCATCTTAACTGACATTTCAGTAAGAATAAAAAAAAAATATTATGGAATCTGGATTTGTTAGGGGTGAAATCAGGAAGGTATATTCTGCCAATGTGGTGAATCTTTTTTTTTATTTTAAAATTAGCAGAAAAACTACTATTGAAACATTTCCACTGATCTATTTATTGCTCATCAAGATGATTTAGTATTTAAATACTTAAATATATAATTTAATATTTAATGACCTTTCTTAGAATGATTTGTTAATAACTTAAAAGTCAATAGCCAGTAGACTATTTTAATTACATATTTTGTTTTGGCAGTAGTTTAGTCATTAGTTTGCTGTTTGGATTTGAAATAATGCATTTCCATTTGAATTCCCATTTAGTGAATCTTATTTTTCCATGTACTGCTGTTAGTTTGATTTATTGCATAGCACTTTAGTAGACAATTTCTTTTATTTCAGACTAATTAATCTGAAATTTCAGACTAATTAATTTTATTTATTTATTTGTAAAGGCTGCCAATCTTACTTCAAGGTAACTCTTGTATAAGGCTTACCTCAAGGCTTAGAATTGTAAAAGATAAAAACTATATAAATTAAAAATATAAATAAGTTAGTACAAAGGTCAAATACTGCAGTGCAATTAGAAGACGGGAATTGCGAGAGCAGAATGTGGGGAGGGAGGTGGCTCTGTTGTTAATCGATCAACCACATCCACCGTGATGCTCCCCCATTGGAGCCTCAAGCTAACTAGCACAGCCAGGTCTTTAGGCTCTTCCGGATGGTCAGGAGAGTTGGAGTCGACCTCACTCGGGGGAGGGGCAAGGTATTCCAGAGGGCAGGTGCAATGGCAGAGATGGCCCTTCTGCTGGACGCTGCCAGTCAGAATAATTGGGCAGATGGGGCTCTGCTGGCACAGGTGGGGTGAGCCAATCCCAGTGGGTTTGATTTTGTCAATCAATTCAGTCAACATCAAATTCTAAGACAAGCTTTTAGTGCCTTTTCAGATGTAAACTATCTTGAGTACACTCTTCCAATCTAATAGTTCTAGATATTTTTGAGTTCAGCTACCATAGTTCTCAAGAAATTCATTAGATGTGGAAAACATTATATTAATGGGCGAATCTATCAAGATCTCAATAATTTGATTCCTAGATCCATTAGAGTAAAATTTATCTACAGAACATATGTGAAATACTAAGACAGCTAAACTCAAGATCTTACTCAGTCTAGAATATAGATATATGAGAGCCATCATTTCCAAGGGTCTTTAATCATAAAGTCTTGGGATCCACTGGTTAAGTGTCACTGTCATGTTAAATTATCAGTTAGTAGTACAGTCAACTTACAATTGGTTAACAACCATTTCTGACTAACACCACCTATTCAGAAAAATGAGTTCACACTTACAATTGCAGTATTTGCTTAATGACCATGAATTTGCTTAACATGTGATTTGCTTAATAAACATTGCAAAAAATGTCATAAAATCAGGTCCTGTCACGTGAGGGCCTTGACTTATGACTATGGTAACTTACAACCTAAAATGCAGTCCCAGTTGTGGTCATAAGTTGAGAACTACCTGTACAAATTGATAAGTACCAACTACCATAATTAAAAATAAAGAGACATGATTTAAGAATTACTAGATCTCAACTGTAAAAATCCAGTCAACCATTAGATGGCAGGGAAGGTATGCAGATAACTTTGGTGTTTTCCAGTGTTAAATGCCATTTAGTGGCTATCTGGATTCTTGCAGTCCAGACATAGCTTTAATTTGAATCAATTGCTACCTGTGGTTCAGCTTCCAAATTTATTTTGAATGGATGTGGTCTGCCCTCTTCTGCTACTTGTGGAGACCACAATTTAGTCTCTGCCCTGTTGGATAAAAATGAAGAATTAATTAGGGAATCCAAAATATTTCACCATTTTTAGCAAGTCATAAATGTATTTATGTATTTATGTTGTTACAGATTTAGATTGTATTTGGGTAGATAATTAACTGGGATTGAATTTGAAGAAAGCTACTGTCCACATTGACCAAGGTAGGTTTATGTTGGTAATTTGTACATTAAATCCCACACTGAAACGTGGATAATTTTCAAATTACAGTATTTTTAAAACTTCTAATAGAAAAAAAAGAAAGGAAAAACAAACCTATCAGTATCAATGTTTATCTGCTACTGTCCAGAACAGTAAGCAACATATGGCATAAGAATGATAAACAAAAATTGTGAAAGACTAATTTGGCAATACTTTTTAAAAATAATCACAAAGCAGGAAGGAACCTCATCCCCCAAACAGCTCTGTGTTTGATAAGGATATGTAGAATGAAAAATTTCGAGCAATTAAAGCAATAACTCATATCAAAGCAAAACTAAATGGAATTCATTTGATATTATTGTTATGGGGAAGACAACCACTGGTTTGAGAAACTGGGTTCTTTGGAGTTAATAAGTAAAACTGCTCCAAGTTTGCATCTGTATAGACAGTTGTTTTATCGTAGCAGTTCAATAATTCTTTTGACGCAGGTGTAATTTCACCAAATACTTTTTGTCTTCAACTTTGGTACATGTAAAAAAAAATTATTAGGATTAACTGCATTTAAAAAATTGCAAGATATTAATCCTGATGCATAATCACAGAACATGATTTATTACATGCAAAGGGTGAGCAAGCTGCTCATTTTTGTGGTGACGAAAGCATAATTATGCCACCAAAATTAGGTGACAAAGAAACCAATAATGGCAATTCACCTTTTTTCTTTTGAAAACCGAACAACAGTTTATCAGCTTCATACACTTAGAAAAGATTTTCAAAAATCAGAACAAAAAATCCCAACCACTCCTATGACATCATTATACTACAGACTACTAAAGTGACTTCAAAAAAAAGTGGGAGGGAGGGCAATCTCTTGAGAAAAATGCATTCCTTCTTGACCTAGAGAATTCAAGGTTCAGGTTTCGGTACTGTGATCCTGAGCATGTAAGTCGTGAAGAATTACCTCTCAATTTTCAGACAGAGCTGCTGGGCTGCTGCTTTAATTTTCTCCTGGGCATCATTATGAGTCATGTTCTCTGTGCTGTGACCATCAATAGCTATAATGATGTCACCCGGACACAGGTTCGCCTGTGAAGCTTTACTTCCTGGAGTTATCTAAAAGAAAATCAGAGTAAGTTTTTATGCAATTGTTTAACAGGTATATGTCCATTTATAGAATCTGTCTGTCTGCTTGCCTGCCTTGACATGTTTTTGCAAGGTAAGAATTACACAATAAATGTTTCTGCCATTAACACTAGTCTCTTCTATTTACTCAAATTCCTTGGTCTTAAAAAGATTTAGACCAGTTTACAGTTGGTAATCAGCCACTGTCAGCAGATCCTGAAATGGTCAGAAAGCTCCAGGGGATGAAGAATTCACATTCCAATCAATAGAGGCAGCTAAAAGAAATGCACAAAGCATTTTCTGAACTATAGCCATGACTGGGGAAGAAAAATGTTACAGGACAGAATAGGGTCTATGCACTGTGCTCAGTGTTAAAAAGAAGTGGGATTAAATCACCCAGACACATCTCCATTTTAATGCTGTAGATAGCCCCTGTCCCACACTATTGTAAGCAATCCCAAATTAAGACATTCAGCTGATTTTGAGCAGCTACTGAAAATGAGAAAAACAGCAATAGCAATAGTACTTAGACTTGTATACCACTTCATAGTGCTTTACAGTACTTTCTAAGCAGTTTACAGAGTCAGTGTATTGCCCCCATCAATCTGGGGCTTCATTTGACAGACCTTGGAAAATGTTCAGCTTGTTAAAGAAACAACCAGACTGTTTCTTGATTCAACAAAATTGTGGCTTAGTTTAAACCAAGATCAGTTTTTATTTCTTGCTTGCTTATCATAGTGTGATTGTTAAGCAAATAAAGGCATGACATAGCTAAAATTCACAGAATTGCTAAGGCTTAATATGGCCTTTATTCAATTTTGATTAGTCTGATGTAAGAATCCTGCCATCCCACTATCATATTAATTGATAGCTTATATCATGAATGAACTATGGCACTGCAGCCTATCCAATGTTTTAGTAAATTCATATTATCCAATAAACGTTTTAGTAAATTCATATTTAGTCCTTATTAGAACTCTGATCTCAAATACAATTGAATTCAGATTAAATTACAGAATTACTTTAGTTGGTCCTATTTCAATAGACTACATGTAGGATTATAGTAGATATTGGCTTTATTTCAAGTACTGGTTTGCAGATATTTAAACACTTGTATTAACTTGGTGGCCAAATTCTCATTTGTTCCTTCCTTCCTATAAATGGAAAAACAAAATATGCTGTGGATATCTGAAAATCTGCACAGAAACAAAAGCAATTCTTATTTTGCCCATGATTTTACAAAAAGCCCTAGTTTAGTTTTTATGGAGTTTAATCTATTTTTCCTTGTATATTATTTTTAGACTGTACCCTTTGTTTTCCAAATTACATGATTTACAGTAAAATTCTAAATTTATGCAGTGATTTGTTTGCTGCAGTGCTACCGATAGCATACATTAATTAAGCCTGTATACCGATAAAACACTTAAAATCATGTACAGAGGTAACAGACATTAGTGGTAGAACACAAATTACATGTATGAAATCTAATCCTAATATAAGCATATTTGGCATCAATGAGAATATTAGGAGGGTGGGAAAGTAGGGGCGGTTGTAATCTTAGTGTGTCAAAGAATACCTTCTGCCATAAACATAACATAAACCAATTTAGATGGATTCAGTAGCCACTGAGAGCCTTATCTTTCATGAATCTCTCCTTTACTTTCAAAGGTGAACAAACTGCCAGCAATTTATCGCACTCCATCTCATATTAACATGCCATAGTTTAAATATGGGCTCTGCGAAGCACTTACCTTTCCTGATCCTAAATAATTGGTATTATACTAGCAAAAAAAATCTTTAACTTTTTTTTACATAACTTGTCCCATCCATATTTGTTTCTCGCCTTATTTTCTTGTCTTTTTGCAAAACATTTAAGTTATTGCAATACAGTATCTTCGTACTGTAGCTAAATTGCTCCAGCTCTTTGATAATTTTGCTTATCCTTTTCTAGTCTATGGTTATTTTAAGACATAATAACCATAACTATAGACAGTTTCCCACGGTAATCACACTGTATTTGTACTAAAGATTAGGACACAACCATTTTTTTTGGAAAAAAAAATTAATTTTCTGATATCCATAATTAAGAAAAAAATGGGAGAATGAAGCACTTTCCAGGTGATCAGATATTCTATAAAGTGGATCGTTCAGCTGCTAAGAGATTTACTTAAGTTCAGATGAATACTGTACAAACAAAGCTCTCCTACAGACATGTTATACAAGGTAGTGTAGTCTGTGGGCAAGAACCATTTCTAGTTTTAAGCCTCTGACTTTTAAGAGAACTCAGAAACTGGACACAGACTTCAGCAAATCAAGTCATAACTTCTCAATTTGGATATTATGATAATTTGTCTAGAAAACCAGAACATCTTAGTGAACATTCTAATTCAAATAAACCCAGGCATTTGAACTGGGTTAGAGTTCAGAATGATTTTAATTTCAAAATTCTCTGAGGTTACAGGTGATTTTTTTTTAAAGTACGGTAATAAGAAAGGACAATCAAGTTGCAGCCTCAAGTAGAGGTGTTAGATAGAAAGTAAGAGCCTTTGCATTTATTCCTAAGCAGGTATTCAGATGTTAACAGAGGCTTAGAGGTTTCTCCCCACACTAGATTTTTAAAAATACATATTGGAAAATCAGCTTCTGCAAATTGGTCATTAATGAGTAGCTTGGGACTAGCTTCTGCCAGGAACCCATTTGATTCTGTTTCTCTCCCACTCCAAGATAAAGTTCATTTCCCTGTGTTAGGATCATTCCTTTTTAAAGGGTCTTTAAGAATTCCAAGATTTTTTTTTGTTTCTTAAAGCAAATATGCATGGGAGCATCTCTGGCAAACAGTACTGTCTACTTAAGTGAGTCATTGCTTGATTTTTCTGTAACTATAAACTTTTAGGAAGTTCCAAGCCAAATCTGATCTCTAGCAGGGATGGGAAAACTGGTGCTTTCCATATTTTGAATGTCAAATCCCATGATATTTTCTTCTTATTCTTTTGGTTTAGCCTTTAGTTAAACTGCAGGACAAAGTAGCACTTCCACCTGGCATCTTAATTTGTCCAGGAGAATATTTGGATAGGAATTGGCAACTGCCAACCCCCATTTTACCTCACAATAACAGAACAACAGAGTTGAAAGAGAACTTGGGGGTCTTCTAGCCAAACCCTCAGCTCAAGCAGGAAACCCTATACTATTTCAGACAAATGGTTGTTCAATCATTTTTAAAAAATCTCTACTGTTGGAGTACCCACAACGTCTGGGGGCAAGTTGCTCCATTGATTAATTGTTGTCAGGAAATTTATCGTTACTTCTAGATTGGTTCCCTCCTTGATTAGTTTCCATGCAATGCTCCTTGTCCTGCCTTCAGATGCTTTGGAGAAAAGCCTGACTCCCTCGTCTTTGTGGCAGCCGCTTAGACATTGGAACACTGCTATCATGTCACCTCTAGTCCTTCTTTTCATCAACTAGTCGTACCCATTCCTGCAACCATTCTTCGGATGTTTTAGTCTCCAGTTCCCTAATCATCTTTGTTGCTCTTCTCCGCACTCTTTCTAGAGTCCTAGCATCTTTTTTTTTTGTATCATGGCAACAAAAACTGGACGCAATATTCCAAGTGTGGTCTTAACAAGGCACTACAAAGTGGTACTAACACTTCCTGTGATCCTGATTTATCCCTCTGTTCTGTTAATGCAGCCTAGGACTAGCTTGACTTTTTTGGCATCTACAGCACACTGCTGGCTCATATTTAAATGGTTGTCCATAGGACTTCAGGATCCCTCCAGCAGTTACAACTATTGAGCCAGGTACTAGCTATACTATACCTGTGCATTAGGTTTTTCTTGCCCAAATGCAGAACCTTATTTTTCTCACCACTGATTTTAATTTTGTTAGGGCTCAGTGTTCAAGTCTGTCAAGAGCCTTCTGTATCTTCTGGAGTATTGCCTATCTTCTGGAGTATTGGCTATTCCTGCCAGCTAGCTGTCTGAAAATTTGATGAGTTCCTCTTCTGTCCACGTACCTAAATCATTGATGAAGATACTGAAGAGTACCTCAAAAGATCGTGATCTTATTGCCAAGAACATGAAGTCAAAATGTCCATTTTCAACTGCTTTCCATGTTTCCAAATAAAATGCAAAGCAGGTGTTTTTAGCTTAGGCAAGGTCAAAGACAGCCATGTTGCTGTTTTAACCTTCCATTCCATCACTTTTGGCCTATCCTATTATGGTGACAGCATGGTATCTCCAGCTCATTATTGGGACTTCTGGAGCTTTTTAAAAAAGTTGTCCATCATTGGTCTAGGGAGATGCATGACTAAGGCAGAGGTTTTTCAGAATATTTTTTTATAAGTTATGCTCTTTGAAAACAATGACACTTACTTTCAAGTAAACATCATCAGATATGCTAGTCAATTTATTAAAAGCTTGCACATTCTTACTGCTAAGAAATGAAGAAATGAAATATATTTTGGGTAGTTTTGCACAGCGGTAGCTTTAACTCTGAGAGACTTAACATCAATCAACTGAGAAACTATTCACTGAAGTCATTCAGGGCAATTGGCTTCAATAAAACTTGATCCAATAAATTTAGGTCCTCGGTTTTAGCATCAAGCAGTAAAGATGTTACAGTAATGGATTGGTCTGAAAATGTCTATAGGTATCAGAGTGTTGGTCTTATGTTGGTCTTTTAAAAAATATTGCATCATTATGCAAACATGAAAAACCACTGAAAACAGGTGTTAACGGTAGCAAACAATATCATTAAAACAGCAGATATTATCTTTACATGTGTTTTTCCTTGTACATGTGACTTGCAGGCTGCCGAGGACCATCAAAGGGGCAATTAATAAATCTTCTCATGCAGCTACTTGTTCCATGGAAATCCAGAAAGTTTATTTTGCACTAATTTTCTATAAATGCAGCTAGCTCTTTTTCTGTTAATATCACTTTAAATTTTACTGTGTACTATAAACAAATGCCAAGTAGAAGTCAGACATGGCTAAATATTTTTCCTGAGAGATAATGGGAAGTATTTTAACTCCATAAAAGGAAATTCAGCCCCAAAACACCACAATCTCTTCTATTGTTTTAAACTTAACCCTTGTTTCCTTTTTCCATGGTAGATGCCAAATGTGCGTGTCAGAGCAGTTTAGGAGTGCCTCTGTGCGTTTTACAGAGGTTAAGCTGTTTAGACAGAGAAACTTTCTGGGAAACAAACGGCCAATTATTTAGAATGCCATCTCATCTTTTTTGTGTTAGACTTAGTTTGGCAATCCCATGTGTATTTCCTCAGAAGCCAGCCACAGGAAGTTCAACTGATGTTATTCAAAAGTAGAAACAGAGGTTTAATTTAATTCTTCTGATCAACTACAAAAAGAAAAGCTTTTGTGGCAGTTTTTCTGAAGTCTGGCAAACCTTCATGGCAATAATTCCTCACCTCTTTAAAGACTACTTATATAGATAGCTGTTCTGCAATTAAATAGGGGACCCTTTTATAAGGTAATACTGTTTGGAGAAATTAAAATGATAATAAGATAAATGTTATCAGAATTTTGGGAATGTTTCTACTTTATTTTATTGATAAAGATACTACTCATCCATTATATTTTTCAAAAAATCATTTCATAAAAGCCACTAGTTAAGATTAGAGTTTGTGCTTGACTTTTCTACAGGACCAGGTGGAATATAAAGTTAAATACAGTGTTAGAAAAAATATTTGTTATTTCTATCACACACTCATTTTTTAATACCAGAGACCCTCAGATTTGTGACCAATTAAACATTACCTAGTGAGGTGGGAAAATGACAATCAAACACATCAGCATCAGATTAGTTAGACATTGTCTAGATAAAAACAATCATACAAAACTGTAGATAAACAACAAATGAGATATTAATATTGAGGAATCTTGTCTGGGTTGTGGCTCTCCACAAAGTCTGGGGACTACAATTCTTTGATTTCCTAGTTTTGATCATTCTAATAACAGCTATGATTTATTTTCCAGTGAATTTTATATCAAGATAACAAATGAGATATGCATTTTTGAATTTGGTCATCTGTTCGAGATATGGGTTAAACAGGTCAGTGCGTTAAATCCTTGAAGATGATATTGCACAGTGATGTTTCTGGGTTGGCACAAAATGTTTAGGGAAAAGTGGTCAATGAAACCATTGCAAAGTTATTTAAAACATTTCAATACCGTCAGTCATGCCACACATCTTCAGTCAGGGTATATCACTAAATATATTCTATATATTTAGTCTTGAGTTGTGGTACATGAGATCCATATGCCAAAATAAGAAAGGTTCCAACATGTACATCAATTCTAAAGCAAGGTTAGCAATTGCTTTTATCTCTGGGGAATGTGCTTCACAGAATAAATGCAAACATAAGTGGCTAGGTGGCCTAGTGGTGAAGATGCTTGCCCTCTACTTGAAAGGTTGAGAGTTCAATCCTAGGTAGCGGCAGATTTTTCTCTCTAAGGGTAAAAAGAAAAAATATCTGCCGCAAAGTAAACACTCAGCTCCATCCATTCGCCCCAACACTATTCTGAATTAAGGGATTACAGGATCATAAAAAAGAGGGTTGTTTTTTTTTAAAACCAGTGGATGCCAATATAAAAAAGGCCTCTTCTTGGCAGATACCCAATGAATATTCACCACCAGGACAAATCCCACTGATAATCTGATGAGCAGACTCCTGTGGGAAACCTTAGTCCCGAGGAATGTAGATCTTTATATGTAGAAGCAGCTTGTGGAACTTTTTCAATAAAGGTGTTATTATATTCCAGGAATCAGACACTCTGCAAAATTACCAGTAGCAGTTTATCATGGTGCTCTTCCAGCCTCATAAATGAACCTATAAATAAATGGCCTGCTTTTTTTACAATCACTTTTATCACGTGGAGGACATAAATGGAAAGCTGTATTTCTATGTTGGGTGCAAAATAGGAGCCTTGCCTCATTAAGTAGATTAGTTTCTGCACTAATTAAAGAGAATGAGTGGAATGCACCTTTCTTCTACTCTCAGCCCATTTTCTCACCTGCCTGCCTGCAATTTTGAGTCTCTTTGGCAGACAGGTAAAATTAAGAACAGTTTGAACTCTTTTGATATTTTTTTCCATATCTGAAAAGTAGAGTCAGCTGATCCAATGGGAATACCTTCTGAATCAGCTTCATCAATATATATTTTTCTTAAATGAACCAAAACATATTCTGGAGTTTTCTGTCCCACTTTTGAATTGGTTGCCAGAATGTGCCTACAAATCAATTGCAAAAGGGACACAACCAACATTCCAGTAGATATTTCCCCTTGTTTCAGCTGTCTAGCTGTTTTTATTCCTATGAGGGTCTTTGTCTTGTTTCGGGATATGTGACCAAACTTTAAGAGCACTAGGTGTCTGGATACTTCACATTGCCATGATTTATTTTACCAAGGAAGTCACAAAGTTACTAATTAATGATAACCTAAGGGAGTTCCGAGTCTGCAGACACAGGCCTTCTCTTCCCCTATTTTTTTTTTCCTAAGCAGGTGTGTATCCTTCCAATCAAAATACCAAAATGCAGAAAGATGGCGTTTTTAATTTCTAAGAACTCCGTAGGGCCTTCTTGGGGCCTATGGGCTTTGTCATAAATAAGGATGATTGCTGCAACTCCTTTAATTAATTTTCTTAATTAATCTGTTTAACCAAATAAACTTAGAAAGCTCTAACCTGGAAGTGTCTGCAGACACACAGGGAACAAATAGGCTATATCAGTGTTCCTCAATTTTAAAATGTATGGACTTCAACTCTCAGAAATCTTCAGCCAAAAACACTGGGCTACACTGAAGAAGCTCATAGAGTACCTCTGTCAAGTTCAAGAGAAGCAGGGTGACTTATGCTAGGTGGGACAAATTGTATTGCATGTACATTTAACTCCGTCTCCCAATCTTCTGCTGCCAGTCTCGGTATCTGGAGTTTTAAACAGATGCCTTCTTGCCTGGGGAGGGGTGGGAGCTGAAATTGCCTAATGACAAGGCTGGCCTTATGCATTTCTCTCTCCCACCTCCCTGCACTGCCTGGAGCCTGCCTGTGCCTCTTATTTGTTGTGTGTGTGTGTGTGTGTATGGATGTGGATGAGACATAAAAAACCCCTCACTTTATATTAAGGTATTACAATCTGGATAGCCCTGTTTAATTATTACCAGAGGAAGGCAAACTCTAAAGGGACTAGAAGTCAGCCACATTTCTAGTCCATGAAAGCCCTGAAATGCTTGGACATCCAGTCTTATCAGCTGCAATAAAAGGAGAACTGTAGAGTCAGTGTTGTGTTAGTCTATAGTAGCCAGGAATCTGGAGGGATCTGGTTAGTGGGAAGAGAAGGCAGGAAAAAGGAGAGGCAAGCCCTCAACATTTTACTACAGGCATTACTAATGCAAGAGGAAGAGGTGTGTTTATATGATTAAGAATTTCTCACTCATACAGGGAAGTTACAGTGGGAAAAGGAATTACTTTTTCTTTCTCTCTATTATACAGATCCTGGACTTATCTAGGCATAGCAAGCAAGGCAAAAGAAGAGAAATCCTGCATAGAATAGGCAGCTAGAATCAAACCTAAACTCTCCTTCTCCCCATATCCAGTACTCCTAGGCCTAAAAAGCACAATGATCTGTTCCATGTTGGCAACTGCCCCATACAAAATAAACTCTTAAGAGTATAGAGTTGCATTTCAACGTAGTCATAATCTAATTTTGATCCCCAACATTAAGGTGACAGCACATAGTGCAGTGTTACCCTCCTAAGTCTTCTCTCTTGGATAATGTAATAAGTTCAGCTAAATCTGCACTCTTAGAGCAACTTAGAGTACCCCCTCCCTTGTATTTGACATAACACACATTAAAATAGGACTTGATTTATATTTGTGTTTTTGTATCCAATCTTTATTACTTTTACAAATAACTTAAGGCTGCAAACATATCCAACACACCTTATTCCTATTTTCCCCCTCAACCACCCTGTGAGGTGAGTTGGGCTGAGAGTGAGTGACTGGCCCAAAGTCACCCAGTTGGCTTTCATGGCTAAGATGGGACTTAAACTCACAGTCTCTCACTTATTCACCTGTTGCAGAGTTTTCACATTTAGCAAGCATATCTGCATTGAAATGGTACATGGCTCAAGTTGCCAACAACCCAGGCCAAATAGGTTTCTTTTTAGTTTCCCTCTGTCCAAAAACAAAGCCCTGCATTTCCTGTATTTGCAGGGTAAACACCATTTTTGTATGCTAAGGTATGGATCACGGCTTCCAAACTTTAACAATGCAAGTAGATGGAGTGAAATTTAAGGCAAAGCGGCAGAAGGCATTGCTTCATCCTTACAAAGTTCTGCAAACGTAAATATATAGTTTTGCAATAAAAATGCAAACTCAGATGGCAAAAGAATTTCTTAGAAGGGAATCCCTAAGTAAGCTACTGGACTACTCTGAATCCTTTCTTCCAATGGATTTTATTTTTTGAGGAAGAACTGATCTCTCGTTTTCAGTTCAGTGTGTTGGGAAAATTCAGCCTCACAAGTGCAGGGAAAAGAATATCAAGGAGATGGGGATAGTTAGAAATATCTACAAAACACTTAAGTTCATCTGCATCAGGACCAGTCGATTCCAACTGTGTTACTCTGTAAACCATGGTTTACAAACTACAATTGTGCCTGAACCAGACTTATTCTCTGCACTACAAATCAGACCTTGATAACATAATATACCGGTACTACTAGTGAAAAGAAGTCATCGAAGTTTCATCACAGATAAAGTGGTCACAAGATGATTACAAACGAGAGGATGGCCAAATTACGCTTTGCCATACAAACGTTCTTTCCCAAAGTTACCCGGAAGAATGCCTTCCCTTTTAAACTTTTAAACTTGGTCAACCAGCTATTGACAATCACTCTTTCTTTAAAGCAAAGCACCTGCAGCAAACCCAATCCGAACAATTATTTTGGGCATAAATTCGAAGGCAACCTACACGAACCCCCTTTTCAAAAGAAAAATCGAAGAGCCGCGATCGGACAGGACGTACCCGGGTTATAATTAATGGCTGGTTAAAATCGATGCCTCCCGACAGCCTGAAGCCCCAAGGCGGAGGTCCGGGAAGAAGCACGTTTTGTGGCATGTTTGCGGCTATTTTGGGGGGAGGGGGGAGAAACCTCTGTCCCGCGAACTTTGGCTCTGCTCCTAAGGGCGGCTTCGCTGTTGCGATCGACAGTTCCCGGCGCGCAGCTCCGCTCTGATCGCCGCAAAATCCCCTTTGCTCCTTCCGGCGACGGGATCACCTCTTATCTGCTCCTGGCTGACGTCAGCGAGTCCGCGTCCCCTCCGCCTCGAGCAGGAGGGCCAACTTTGGTCAACGAAAGGCCGGACTGAAGAACTCGCTCGCAGGCTGCGTGTTTGGCCGCTCCCGGGAGTCTCCCCCGGCTGCGCTGTCGCAGCTTCGAATTACAGCCTCCGATTTAGCTCTGCCTGCAGCCTGCCGGGCAGTGCGGTTTCCCCTGCGCGTCTCCCGGCAACTTCCGCCTTACGGCCCGATGGTTCTGGAAGGGATTATAAACACTCGGGGGGTGGGGGGAGTGGGTGGCGTCGCTTAACCTGTAATAAAGGGCGTAGGATCCACCTGCCTCGCTTTCTCCGGCTTCTCTTTATTTAGTTGGATTCCACTCCCAGTTGAAAATTGTAAACTCCTCGGGGCAGGGTGTTATTTTGAAGTTTATGAAGATCAGCTAGAACTCCCAGCATGAATGCTTCGCGAATGGGCAATTGGATCAAGCACTTATTTACCTTATTTCTTTGAAATTAAAACCACGAACGTCTGTCTACCAACAGATGTTATTATTTATTCATGTGATCTAAACATGTTTACCCATCCCCTTGGGCAAGATGAAACCCATGTTTTTGTCCCATGTGGCTCTATCCTCCTTTTGAGGATCTTGGCGGTGAGATGAATTTATGGTTGCCATATGGTCTGAATGTTTCCAGTTTTAGACAATCTACCACTGATAAAAGATTTAAAGATTTGCACCCCAAAACATCTGGTAGGCAGTAAATAGCTTGTCGGTAGACACAATGAGAAGTTGATTGTCTAATTCTTCCTCCCCTCCTCAGTCTGCAGTTGTGTAGGTACCTACCTGAGAGTAATCCCCATTCAATTACAAAATGCAAAATATCAAACTGGTAAATCCATTCCATCATTGGATCTGGACTTGATACTTGTTGAAATTAGCCTAATACTTAATGAGTTAGACTTGGAGAAAATCAGTATAATGTAAAGTTCATGCTGGTTTGGTTATATTCATACTGAGATGCTAAACAAAAGTGCTTAAAGATCTAATTTTCCATTTGAATGTAGACAGGTTTATTCAACCACATTATGTCCAATCCTCAAAGGCAGGGCTCCAAACAAGGTTTACTTGTGGTTAACTCATCTTTGCTTAGTTTCATCCATATCTAGAAATTACATTTTTGTGAGATTAATTTTTCTTCAAGCCTTTGGAAACAGGTGCCCAAGGAAAATAGGAACAGAAGAAGACACAGAGCTACAAGCACTCCACCTCTGTGTTTGATCTAGTCATTAAAAAAAAAACCTTCACAGGGACATCCCCAGGAATGGGCAAAAAGCCAAAATGGCAGTTATAAATACATGACTGAAGCACAACCCTCTAGCCATGTGTGCAACTGTCATCTTTTTTAAATTTTCCTGGGGTGGTCCTGGGAAGTAACAGCTGGCCACACTCAAGTATCCTACCCTAAGTTGGGATACTTAGGATAGGTGATCCCAGCAAATTGAGACCACATGGATTTTTCTGGATGAACTTGGTTTGGATCATGGACTTCATACCAGATAAATCTCCAAAGATTAGATGTATAATAATCATAACACAGTGCCTGAGAAGATTTGTATTGGAGACCTTCTAGTTCACCTCCTAGTGGTTGACCAGAAGCAAGGACGATACTCTGCTACTAGATCAGGGGTGTCAAACTCGCACCGTCATGGCGGTGTCATGTGACATATCGTGACTTTTCCCCTCTTTCCTAAACTGGGTGTGGGAGTGGCCAGCGCGTGATGTATCTGGGCTGCGGGCCGTGAGTTTGACAGCCCTGTGCTAGATGCAAGCACATCAGCAGTCTCCTTATGATCCTCAGCAGCTAATGTTCAGGTTTAACATTTTTATTGAATTATAAAATATTGTAAAATACAAAGTACAAAAGTAAATAGAAAAGCAGTGAGGGGGGAAAGGGGGAAGTGAGGGAGGATAAGAAAAAAAAGAGGAAAACATTGACTTCTGACACTCTCTGTTGCAGTAAAAGAAGGCATTAACATCAAATCACAACTTTTTGCTTTTTCATAATAATATGAACCAGCCATTTCTGTAAAGATCTATCAA
>JANHFL010003704.1:216934-242451 GCA_032468155.1 Oxyrhabdium leporinum | reverse complement strand
TGCCTACGAGTGCTTTGATAAATAAGTTGACCCCCTCCTCTTTATGGCAGCCCCTCAAATACTGAAATATTTTTATCGTGTCCTCCCTAGTCCTTCTTTTCTCTAGACTGGCCAAGCCCAAACTCTCCAACTGTTGTTCTTCCTATGTTTTAGCCTCCAGCCTTCTGATCATCTTAGTTGCTCTTCTCTGAACTTCTTCCAAAGGCTCAACATCTTTTTTTATAGTATGGTGACCAAAATTGGTTGCAGGGTTCCAGGTGTGGCCTTACTAAGGCTTTACAAAGCGGTACTAACACTTCACGTGATTTTATTCTATGCCTCTGTTTATACAACCCAGGATTGGATAACCCATATGGAGAACAGAAAGCTTCCCAAGAACAAACTTGGAACGAGATGGCACAGCCTGATTCCAACCCATCATCCACAGCCTTTTCCTCCCAACTTAATATGAACATATTCTGCAACCTTCTTGGACCGCTAAATATATATTTTATCTCCTGCCTACAGGACAATTGCCCGTCCCTCTCCCTTGAGGGATTGTCCTACTGAAGAAACTGGTGGTGACCGTCCTCTTGGCTATTTATTGTGACTCTTGGGGGCTCAATCTCACCCCCTCAGAGTCCGTGGTCTGGACTAATTAATTGGGTTAGGGGGTTTGCACGACACACAACCTCTCTTAATCCATTTAAGCGTCTCCTAGCTAGCAGTAGGACCATAGGATTTGCAACGCAATCCTTGTGGAGTTATTTTTTTTTTTAATTGCTACAACCGGGGGGGGGGGGAAGGGGTTTTAAATTGTTGTGACCAGTAGAAGTCTAATTGCAACTTCATCTTCCCTGGTGCAATGAGCAATTGAGCTACCTTAGTACCACTGGACAATGTTATTCCTTTCATTCGTGAATTTTATTCCCCATATTAATAACCGAATCGAGGCCCAAATTGTACAACTCTGCCTGCCTTCTCTCTCTTTCCTCGTATTCTGCAATCTCAAAAAGTTTCATCTTTTTACTGAGTTATAAAATACTGTAAAATACCAAAGTAAATAGGGAAGCAGTGGGGAGGAAAAGGGGAAGGAGACGTGAGGAAGGGTAAGAAAAAAAGAAAAAGAAACATCGATTTCCAGCTCTCTCCATTGCAGTAAAAGAAAGCATTAGCGTCAAATCACAACTTTTTGCTTTTTCATAATAATATGAACCAGCCATTTCTGTAAAGATCTATCAATCTACTCGGTAAAACTCAAAATCAAAGTTTCATTCTTTTCCACTTCAAGCATGAAGTTCAGAAGCGGTCTCCAAGTGGAAGCATCTCAGCAGCTGATGTTGTGCAACTTTCTGCCTGGCCTTTTTGTGTACTTTATTTTGTTATGTTTATTTCAACCTAAAGAAAAAAAATGGTACTCTAGGTCAGTTCTCGAAGTTAAATGACTCGTAAAGCCACAGCTGTTGATCGTTAACTAGTACAAACCAAAATGATTTGTATGTACAATGATGTGATGTTATAGCTTCTTTCTCCCCCCCCTCCATGCTCAATGTGGTCATTTATGTCACTGGAATTTGTACAACTCAGTCTTTTGCATAATGTTAAATAGAATCAGCTAATTATGGCTGATTCAATAAATAGTTAGTTTACTATATGTGAACCCAGCTTCTATGTGCTTTAACACAATGAGAAATGCTTTAAATGTTATCTGTGGCTTTTATGTCATGACATCTTCTATGACGACCATAGTTAATTTATGAAGAGAGAAAATAGCTATTTTGATTGAAGTAACCTCTCCTCAAAAATAGATAGGATTTGTCACTGGTTGGCACGGACTTTAAAAGATTCTGGCTGAGTGATCAGCTGATGTTATTCAAGTCTAGATAACATTTTCACTTATTTCCCAGGAGAGTTGGTTTAATCCTTCACTATTGCTAGACCAAGGTTGACCATATTTCTTAGTTCTTAACAAACATTAGCAGCTGCAGGACAAATATGGTGGCATGTCTTCTGTCTACATGTGGGATGCAAGCCAATACTTGAGCAGCTACAGAATCCGGTTAGTCATATTGAAACTTTTGCTGAGTTGGCAGATGCAGTGATTCAGATTGTGGTAGACAAAGCAAATAGTTCCACCCTCCTTTGTCTAACCTGTGCAGGATCTGTGTGCAGTCTCTTTGGTAAAAGAGGTAGTGAATGACAATAATTTTCTAAAATGCAGTTTTACTTCAAAGGTCCCTGACACAGGATAAACACAGTTTTATCTGTGCTTGATGTATGTGTACATGAAACAGGTATTTTAACAATTTGTCATAACAGAAGAAATTGAGAAGTAACTGAAAGGCCATATATTTTGATGATCTCAATTGTGGGTTGCAATTGCTGCTATGTTATTTGTTTTTTGAATGGGATATTTGTCATGTGCACTAGGGAAATTTAAATGATGTTTGTATGCTTGTGCATATTCAAACATTTGTTCTTCAACTTGAAGTGTTCTTAAAAACAAATCAGCTGTTTCCTGTCTTCTGGGAATCAATTAGAAGTTTTTCTGGTAACAATCATGCAGTGGTTTCTTTTGTATATTGAGTTTTTCTATATATTATTGGAAAAATGAAAACAGAGAAATAAAAAGATACATGCCTTCTATATTATTCCAAATAGTTTTTGCATATTGTGTTGTAGAATTAAATTAGTAACATTTAAATTAGTATAGTTAACTTGACATAACTTATGTCAAGAAAAAGAAAGAGAGGGGAGGGGGAAGAGCCACTGTATCACAGGGCCAATGAATCAATGTTCCCTCTTGAGCATCATATCTTTAAGTACTAGCTAAACCCATCAATTTGTTCCTGAAAAGATAAATAATTATCCAGTAGGTACAAAATAGTATTTTTTGTATATTATTGTGAAATTTATCATAACTTTATAGAAATATGTAGAAGACATAATGGTTTTCTTTGATGGTCTTCATTCATTCATTTCTTGATGCTTATTTTTGTTGTTGTTGTTCCATGCCTTCCTGCGGTCTTACTAGTACCCAACAGGGTGATTATTGATATAGAATATGTTAAATGATTCTAAAGTATTGTAAGTTTGCTGGCTATGTTTACATTGAAAATAAATTTTAAGGTAGTATTGCATGGAGCTTTGGTGGTTAAAAAAGACAGGATGACGGTTACTACAGGGTGACTGAGGCACCAACCCTTTTGCAGGTATGTCAGAGTCTCAGGCACAGAATGGGTGGTGGAGCTATATTTATGCTGCTTTGGCGCCAACTTGAACTCCTTGCACCCCTACCTGACACTGCTATTATTCAAACCAGAATGGCAGATTGGAAAAGTATAATGTGCATCAAGAATAGGATCAATGTCCCAATGTCCCAACAAAGGGATTAAATGTGTGGGAAGAGTTGCAGCTGAACATGTACAATAGATTAGCCATTATTAATTTTAAATAATAATTGTATTGTCACATTAGTTATTACAGAATCTAATTTGCTTCATCAGATTAATGGAGTAATTTCTTGTAAAAACTTTTATCCATTTGAAGGATGGAGGAAAGGGGAGGGCAGTTCTGTGGATTGCTTGAGGAGACAGGAGGCATAGAAATGAAACTGCTTAATGTTTTTAAACAGAATAGTAAACTCTGACTTGAATGACAACAGTTTTCTTTTGATCATGAGAATTACTACACAATTTGGGTGATGGACATTGACCCTGCCTCTCCTCCTGCCGGCTCTTCCTTTCTGGCTTTTACTGCTTCTTTGTTCTCTTCTGTCTGCAGTGAGGTTGTGTGAAATAAATGAAAGATGATGTCATGGTACTCTGTTAAAGAAGACAAATGCATCACTTGAAAAAGCAAATCAGTGTGTGTTCACCTTCAATACATGGGAAGATACCAGAGCTTGCTGCTTGAAATGCCATATAACATATATGCTTATGAAATAATACCAGAACCTAATGGTTTTTTTAAAAGAAACTTATAGTTAAGTAAGGATGCCACATAAAAATGCCTGTTACTCTTCTATGAATAGTAAAGTGTTTTTTTTCTGATTATGTCCTTAAAATGTGAAAATGGTTCACTTTTAGCCATTGAAAAGGGTGTTGGCTAAGGAGGCTATTGTGAAACATCATAAAAATGCGAAAAAATGTGAGGAAGAATGCACACTATGTTTGAACTTGTCTATATGCTATTGCATTGGTACTGTATGCATTTAAGTCACAGCATTGCCAAAATTAAGCCCTTTGCAAACTTATAACTTCATTTAATCATTTGTTCAATCTTTCAATGGGTGTTTAAGACAGAGATAAATGCTTCATTTTTCTATCAGAGCAGGGTCTGCTTCCCCGCTTACTTTGTTATTAGTCCAATTTGTGAGATGAATTCTATATAGCTATCCTAAGAATGCTTAGCTTAAATATGTCTTTCCCAGAGAACTAAAATATCATTTTCCTACTTGCCTTAATGTCCTTGAATTAAATATGCAGTCACTGTTTTCACGGAAAGAATGTATTACAACAAATTTAATTATCTATAGAGGCCAAAGTGGCCATATACTTCAATCCATTTCATAACATTCTGCTTCAACTTTAGAATTCTTGTGTGAAGCATAAGTCTTATTTAGAGATTCCTAATATGTATTCTCTTTCTACATTTCTAAACAAATGTGAATTCTGAAATTATACTCATTTGTTGGTTTAAAGGGGACGATAATGTCCATCTCAAAAGAGATTTAAAATGTTCTTACAGATCTAATACAGAAAAAGGAGGTGTCTATTGCTCTCCAGATATTTTGAACCCCACCCTCCAGAGCATGTTGTCTGAAGCTGCTAAGATTTAAGGCACTGGATCATTTGGAGACCCATAGGAGTACTCAGTGTACATTTGGAGTCAAAATAAATAAGTTATTCAGCTGCAGCATTTGCTGTTTTATTTATGTTCCGAAAGTGTCATTCTAATCTTGTCTGCTTCTGCTTATCCTAGTTTGTCATGCTAACTAAAAAGTTTAATCATGGAGGATCTCTTGACATCTTAGAGGAGCAAATAGTGGTTCCTCTCCTTATCTACTAGAGCAGTGGTGTCAAACTTGAGGCCCATTGGCCAGATTTGGCCCATGTGGTGTTTAGATCTAGCCCACAGGAACACCCTGGAAATAGCGAAGGATCAGCCCATGGTGCCTCTGCTAGCGAAAACGGAGCTTGGGAGGCTGTGCGCAGCCCTCCCGGGCTCTGTTTTCACTGGTAGAGGGCTGCAAGACGATCCCCCCAGCCCCACCCGGGCCACTACAGGTGCCCCCTGACATGAGTGATGTCAAGCTGGTCATGCCTATCCTGGGCACACCCACCCTGGCCATGCCTATCTGCTCCCCCGAGGTCAAACAATCCTGATGCAGCGCTCAATGAAATCCAGTTTGACACCCCTGTACGAGAGTATCTTCCTGAATCGTCCTGATGCAGGAAGTAACATCTACACCCCAGAAAACTTGTACACGCATAGGTGAGAATCAGGCTTGCTCCTCAGAGTCTCAGGATCTTCAGAGAAGATCTGAATGTGAACTAAATGACCTTTAAAAGACATGTAAAACGATGGGAAGGGAATTATTTTTTGCTTCCAAGTGAGTTTAAAAAAAAACAGGGATGAATCAAGGTCAATACAGTATAAGGGAAAAGAATCTTCAGTGAGTCTTTTAACAGATGGAGTCTCTTGAGCCCCTGCCTGTATTCATCGCTGTTTCACATTACAGTCTGTTGTGCTAGGACACAGCCTTCCCTGGAAGGCAACCCAAGGCTGAATAGTGAAATGACCGCACTGGGAAAGTGTAGCAATCTCTCTCAGTGAGTCACAGTCACTGAAAAGAGGAAGATATTTAAAGGACTTTAGGCAGCCAATAAAACTGGGGAAGGCATTAGACGAAGCTGAACTACAATTTCCAGCAGATGCATCAACCTGGCTAACGGTGAAGAATTTCAGTTCAACCTCCATTCTTCATGTGTCATGATTGGTAATCAACTGTGATGAAAGAATCCTCAGATTTTGGTTCATTTTCAGAAGGCCCTAGTATGGTCAGCAGCTTGACTACCTTAAACACTTTTCCTCACACTTTAAAGAGTGTGAGGAAGCCATAGAGAGGCACTGCTGGTTTAAGAGTTACTATTTTGATCACCCATGGTGTCCTGAATGTCACAGCCTTCTATGGCATGAATTACTGCGTAGATCAGTTTTAATATGCATTCAGAACAATCAGTCTCTTGTTTTCAACCTTTATTGTTTCTTCCAGTATAATGTACTTTCATACAGAGGAAGAAAGCTCCAGTGGAGATTGTTGTTCTTCTTGGCTACAGAAGACAGTTTGTAAATAAAATATTTATCACAAACCTTTAATAGTACAGGATAAGTTCTTTTGTGGCCTTTTGGTTGGCTTCAATAGACAACCAGATTCCAGTCTCCATTGGCTCCTTAGCTGGCTTTGGGGGAGTTGATTTTTCGCAGCCCAACTCATCTCATGGGGGGGGGGGAATGGGAGGAGAGAACACTATGTACACAACCTTAAGCTTCTGAGTGAAAACAAGGATCATTATAGAAACAAATATGTTTAACTGATAACTCTTATGTTGAAAAGCAACCAGTGATTAATTTGGACAGATCTATTAATTTACTTTTCGTGTACTGAGACTGGACCCGTCAGTAATGATCACAATGGGAGCATGTGGCATTTATGGAGTGATTGGAATATTCAAGCTCATGGACATATTAATCCATCAGGTTCTTTCCAGCTGCAGAGATTAAAAGAAACTGGGTTCCACTAGGAATAGCCATTTCCTTGCAACAGCCCTTTGGCTGGGATTCACTTTCCAAACAAGGTTTGGGGCTCCAACACATTTCTGTATCCAGAAAAGGAACCATGTAGCTACCCTCTTGGTCATCCCATAACTATTCTGGAACAATATGTACTGCTTGCTATTGATGTATGCAGTATAAAAAATAAATTTAACACAGGCTATGCTGTTTCTCAGTGACTGGACTTCAATCTGAAGGCTATTTTGTGCTACAGGAAACCTCTGAATAGCAGGACTTAGATTAGATAGGGCACGACTGTATCAAGGATTATTGCAAATAACATTCCTAGCATTCCACATTGAACATCTCTGTGTGAGATCTGCCTCTTCCCAGGACTTGGAGAAAGTGCAGAGTATTTCTTTATAACTACTACAGTATGTGACTTCAATTTCATTCTTTTGGAACAGAGGTTTCATGTTGAATTCAACTGTTTCATATGTACATAGGAAAGCTCTCTCTCTCTCTCTCTGTGTATGTTTGCCCCATTTTGCAAACTTTCTTGCCACAATTGTTAAGTGAATCACTGCAGTTGTTAAGTTAGTAACAGCTTTTAAGTGAATCTTCCTTCCCCATTGACTTTTCTTGTCAGAAGGCTGCAAAAGGTAATCATATGACACTCCACTCCAGGGCACTGCAACCCTCATAAATAGGAGCCAGTTGCCAAGTGTCCAAATTTTGATCACTTGACCATGGGGATGTGAAGGGTCGTAAGTGTGAAAAATGGTCATAAGTCATTTTTTCAGTGATGTTATCACTTTGAATGGTCATTAAAAGAATGGTTGTAAGTTGAAGACTATCTGTATAGTCCTTTTTTCCCCATCCATGTTTCTATTCTATTATGCACAACTATAAAAAGCTTTCAGCAATAATTAGAAATATGCCAAGAGTGCTTAAGGAACTTTCAGTAGATGTTTTGAGGACGATTCACTTCAACCACAGTGTTAGTGATTGGTTTATGCTATTGTATAATTATTTCTCAAGTGCTCCTTGGATTGCTCTACTTCTCAGTCTGTTTCAAGATATTGTTCAAATGCTGAAGCTTGATTTTAGCTCTTCCTTTGTGTCTGAGGACTTTAAGAATTGCTTTAACTTTAGGGATGGTTAGACAATTCATAGGCGTTGCTATCCTCAAAGAGTTGGAGGATACTCAATCAATTCAATCTTTATTATGGTTATAGACCAGCATACCCGAGGACAGTCATTTGTGAGAAGCTGCTCCAACTGTACATGAAGATGCCTATACATGAAGGCATCTTCCTCATTTTCATTGATTCTCCACTGAAACCCTCTGAGGACAAAAACGAGGCAATAAGCAGAAGGTCTCTGGAGTTATGGCATCTCATTGTAAAAGGTTTTGCTTTCCCATGGGGACTTTTAGTATCACATACAGAAGACATATCCTTTTAATATTTTAAAACTGCTCATTGCAGCTCACATTTCATCTGATGTCAGGACCCAAACCAAGAAAGACATGTGGTGATTCTTCCAAGTGGAGTTCTTTATTGTTTCACATCTGTAGAAAATTTTTTGCCAGACTGAGCACTCTGCTATCTACATTTACATATAGACTGTGAATTATTAGGGAGGGGGGGTGTCTTCACTCTTTTTCTATCACACCTGATATCTCAATTGAGTTGCCTCTTACTCCTCTTCGTGTGCTCATTCCTTCCTGGGAATCCACTTCCTCACTATATTCAATTACATCTGATATGTTTTTATATAAAACTTTTAAAAAAAGGTTACCAAGTATCCAGTCACATATTATGCAGGCAAGTGCTAACAATTGCTGAAAAGAAAATTAGGATTTATTTAAGAAATAAAACAAGATCTCATCTCACTGGAGAGGGCCAACCTAGAACTAAGGAAAAATTTCCTGATAGAACAATTGATCAGAGGAACGACTTGCCTCCAGAAGCTGTGGGTGCTCCAATATTGGAGATTTTTAAAGAGATTGGACAACCATTTGTCTGAAATGATAGTTTCCTGCTTGAGCAGGGGGTTGGACTAGAAGACCTCCAAGGTCCCTTCCAACTTTGTTGCATGTTGCATGCATGACTGATACTATTTTTGTGTGTGTGTGTACATTTGAATATTATATTCAGGGGTATCCATAGGATATGGTTTAAAAAGTCAAATGGCAGCTGCAATGCACATAAAAAACAGGTGGAACTTTAAGCTTAATGTTATGGCCTTCATTTAGGATTACTCTTACCTTGTGCTTTTTAAAAATGCAACTGGCTCAGGTTACCCATTAGTCTGAAGTATAGTTCTGTTTTTAACATATAAGCAAAAATGTTTTTTTTTTATCTAAAGAATAAATAATACTTTTTAGTCTCTCTGCTTAAACTTGAAATAGTTCTTAACTGGAGAGGCTCTGAAACCATTTCAATAGTATTGCTTCCCACGTATTTGAGGCATGCAATTGATAGCCAGTTTTCAGGTCCTGGAAATAATTTTTGTTTTATTAAAGTACAGTTAAAAAGAGTAAAATAGGCATCACTTAGAGGCACAATGCACACGATTATTACGCAGATTTTATACACTATTCAGGAGATAAAAATTACCCAAAATACATTTCAGTAGCTAGATATTTTTCTCTTTTTATCTCATGCTTTTGTATGTTATTTAATTCCAAGGCAGCTCCACTACATATCTACAGCATCTCGAAGGGAGTTAAAAATAGCCTGATAGAAAGCAACTTGTGTAATGGGTTTTCTGTCTTCAACCATTTCATTTCAGGTAATATGAAATAGACCAGTTTAAGCTGAATTATGCATGAAGCCATCCTGATAGTTAATTTCCCATTGTTAATTTCTTCATTGGCTAGCACTGAAGGACACTTGGGCAAATTTAATGGCTGAAGCCCTTTGTTATCCACACAGATGGAAAACTATTACTTGATTGTGGCTCTGAACCATGAGCACATATTTTCCAAATGATTACATCCTAAACTTTGAAAACTGCTGTTCGTTTCCCTTGTGCTGGCAATATAGAGACTTACGTTCTACTTCCAGGCCAAAACTGCCAGAACAAAGCAACTCTTCAAGTGTATTAACCACCAAAAGAAAAATAATTTTATTTTACTTGCTTTATATTTTTCAGGAATATGTGATATACAAATGCAAGAATCCCACATGATTAAAACCTAATTCATAACCTAATAGATCCCAAATAGTAAAATAACTCTGAAAAAATAATTTAAAACACCTACTTGAAAAGATATGGTTTTACTTCCTTTGGTGAAAGATTAAGCTCAGCACAGAGAGTGTATTTCTATTGACAGGAGAAAGGCACAATGTTGATTGCTTAACAGCTGGACTTCAACAGCAAGGGTAGAGAATCATAGTTTGAGAGGGTCTTTAAATCTAAGCTCCTGAAGACTACAAGAAATCAAACTGAAGCATTCTATGCAGATGGCTATCATAATCTCCAAGTATTTCATAAACTGAAGCCTACCACTTCCCTGTGGAGGTGCTACTGTCAAAATGTGGTTAGGAAGGATTCAAGAGGAATCTTAATTTCTACAATTGAAAGCCATGATTGTGTGTCCTGTATTCTGGAATGAGAGACTGCAAGTCATGATCTTCTGTGAGATATCCTTTGAGGACTCAGATCTCCCCTAATTTTCTCAACACCAAAAGTACTCAATTTCTTCAATCTCTCTTCATAGAAATTCATTTCTACCTTTTTTATCATCCTTGTTGCCATGTTCTGAACATGTTCCAATTTCTCCTGAATCCATTTTTTAAACTGTGGTACAGGACAAGTTCACATGTCCACTGGCCTCTCTGCTGTGGACTGAGCCACTGCTCAAACATTATGTTTCACATGGAAAATTATGTCTGTTGAGGCAATCTAAAAGTGCAGTTGTCTTTCTTGCACACTGCTAGCTCAGTCCATTTGCAACCCAAGATTATCCAACTCCTTTCTCCACAAATATTGTTGCCAAGCCAGATATTCTGCATATTTTTGTTCTCCAGATGCAGAACTTTATAGCTGCAATTTACCTGTTAAATGTGTTACTTTTAATTTCTCTAGCCTCTCAAAATCTGTTGTTTTTCCATCTATCTTCCAAGATCTTGCTATCCCACCCAACTTTATTTCACCTGCAAGTTTGATAAACATTGCTTTCATCTCTTCATGCAAGAATTCGATAAAAAATATTGTAGAGGACCTTGGGTTGGTCCTTGTGGTACTCAACTGGAGGGCTTTCTCTTATTTGATGAATAACCATTATAAAGCACTGAATATTTAAAATTTTATGGTAGATCTTAAAGTTGATAATGACAGTGAAAATTTATTTAATTTCCCACAGTGAAATTCCAGGTGTATTTTCTTTAAAAAAACGAGTACCACACAGTTCTAACAGGAAATTATGAAATTATGAAATTAGGTCTTCACCACATTCCTAATTTAAGAAGTGCTATTCTGTGCATAACAATCCAGCTTGTACACAGAGCTTAGCTTTGATTCTACAGTAGCCTAAATAATGAAGGAATCTCTTGAAAACAGCACTCACTTATATTTTGTTCTGATCAGTTCTTCAGTACTTTTGCTTAAGACAAGCCATGTTAAGCGAGGTGGTTGGTGTGAAGCCATGTTAAGGCCAGATTCCCCCCCCCCCCCCAAATTGGAACATTGAATACTATCTAGAATGAACAAAACCTCTTAAGAACAAAAACCTCAACGAAGTTCATAGAGTGGCCTTTCAATAATACCAGAATGTTAGGGTACATTGTCTCACTATTAAAATCAGACATGCATATGCATTGTAATATAGAACATCAGCCACGATCCATTTCTATGTGGGATTTGCCATGATTTACTATAATGATTTTGCTTAGAACTGGTTATAAAAACTAGGGTAGGGGCTAGGCATTACTAAAAGCTGGCTTCCTGCAGACTGAAATATCTTGCTAAATATGTAACCCAGCATTATGCTTTTTTTAATGTATAATGAATGAATGAAAATACATCAATAAATATGTAACAGTAGGCAGCCATTTTTCCTGATTATATTTGAATGTTGCTATAATCTTGTCTTCTATTGTTAATACATTTTCATAAATAGCATATGCAGAAAGTTTCTGGAATTTATGTTATTCTCCAACAATCCAAAAACTCTTGTGTAGGGCTATTATAAGTAGAACAGAGTTGGCTCACCTCTTACCTGGTTTGCATATGTATCCGAGTTACAAAACACTTAGAAATTCCATTGGCTTCATAAAAGGAGTTTCTATTTTCCATTTTTTCCTCACTAATTTTTGGAATAATGATTATGTTCAACATTTCAAACCACACTTGATTAAACTTTAATGGGCAATGCTCTACCACTTGATCACCAACAAGATGCACTCATATACTTCAAGCCATTTTTATTAGAAGTCTCTTCAAGGAAAAAGAAACACAGATCCTTTGCAAGTAAGAATTCAGAGTCAATTACCTGAAAACAGGTATGAAAAACATCTTCTATTAAAATCAGATACAGGATAGAAACAGTGCATTTTTTAAAAATACCACCGGTGATAGACAAGTCTTCCATCATAAATGGCATCAAAATCATTACCGATTTCACAGCAAAGCTGCATGCACATTTAGTTTATAGTAAAAAGCCTTGGAAGTATCAAGCTTTTGCCATGAAAGTTGCAGTAATAAAGGTATGCAGCACAAAGATGTTTCTTTTGCCATCCTATTGATATTTCTCCATATTAAACATACATATATGTACACTTTAAAAATTTGGCTGGTAAACTATAACATTATTCATAAAACTTTTGCTTCAGTTGCTAATTTAGCAGAAATGCACTATTCAAGTGTGCTTATACTTTGGAGGAGAAACTAACGAAATAAAGTGATTTTATTGGTGGAAAAGGGATGAGTTAATTAACATGATTTTTTCCCCTAAAAAAAAATCAACAATAAAATGGCTCTGTACAAAAAAGGAAAAATATATGTACAAAATGCTACAAGCGTACAAATTTATGAGATCTGTCCTTTACCACAACAGAAATGCAGTAAAAGATTTTGTGTTTCGCCTTCTGTAAGGTGCCAGCAAAACCAGACCTGGGCTGCTTGACATAACATCATAGATATGTTAAGTCCTGTGTTTTTATCACCTGCTACTGATGTCTATATTTGCACACACACACACAAATATTGCCTTTAATATTTTATACTGTTCCAAAAATGAAACTCCATCCACATGTACTAATTTTCCTTTTTGCGTCCTTGTTTTAATGCTATGTTGCTAGAAAGAAAATACAGTTCTGGTCAACTAGCCAAAAAATAGCATCATATAATACTTTGTGTAGATTTTCCCAACTCTACTGTGACTATGCTACAATCAAACAGAATATTAACATTGCTCTTTCATTACTGAATTTTCATGTAATAAGTGAATTAGACTTTACATACTCTATTGCACTTCCAACACATTTTTATAAAGCAGATATTTATTTGTTAGTTTGCTTCATGATTCATGATTTTCCAGTATTTCTGAACTTCTCTAAAGTCAAATAGCAGACATAATTTCCTTTCTATGAGTTCCAGGAGTTAAAAATAAGTGTAAGTACAGGATACACTTACTGCACTTACACATATGATAGTGCTCCTTCTTTTCCTCTAGAGAGATATGTATGTTGTAACTCCACTAGAATCATCCATTTTATCCCGTAGAGACACGCACACACATCTCTCCACTTAATTGAAGACATTAATTACAGGAGCATAGAAAGTACATCCAACTCAAGTTTCCTGTACTTGCACATATCATATGACACATTTTCCCTATTGAGACATCACTGTGTTGGGAGCTTCTGATTCTTCCTACAAAGAGATGTAAGTTTTTGTACTTTATATATTAATACATGCAGGTGCAGGAGATCGAACTCATGCTTCTGTATTTACTAGTTCATGTCTTACTGTATTGAAAAAAATTTTTAAAAACTAATTTATGACCATCATTGGCCCAATTCTAATAAAATGTCTTATGAGTTACAACTGGAAATCATGGCTTATGAAGTATTCTAGTATCAATACTCCTTTTGATTATTTCTGCTTAATTTTTTACAGACATTTTGCAGATATTGCAATATACATTTGGAAAAAAAATCTATTTTATTACTAATTGTATCTTGCAAATGGATAAAAGAGGCAAACTTGTGACACAGCAAACTGACAGCAACATACATTTGCTGAGCTACAAACGTGATAACTCAAAAAAAAGGAAACCCATTAAAATGTAGTAAATTGCAATCTGTTCTATATATTAGGTGATAATAGATATTTTTTTCATAAGGATACTATTGCAATTTCCCCCAAACAACTGGTAACATTTTGAAGTGCCATGCTATTTCTTCCATTAAGCTTTTTAGATGCGCTTTCAAAATTGGCATTGCCAGACAAAAATTAAAGGTGTAAAAAGATGTATTTCGCATAGGACTAATTCCTCTTGTTTCACAAAAGCACAGGGATTCCATTTTAGCTGTTGAATAATACTGCTGGCTGGCATGTGGGATGAAGATGGTGAAGATGAGCAGCATGACTTCTACCTGGATTTGCAAAGCAGGAAAACTGAAGGCTGGTGAGGATGTTTTCTAGCACTTTTTATGCAGATGTGTGGCAGAGATGCAGCATAAATAAGAAAGGAACAAAATCAAATAATCATTTCACAGCCTCTTGACATAGTTTCCAGGGAAAGTACCAAAAAAATTTGTTCTTCTGGATGTTCCTGAAAGTAGAAGTAATAAATGAAACATGGCAGCAAGAGTAACATGTTCATGCTCTAAAGACAGCCTTCACATTTCATTTTAGGATTGTTCATAAATATATTTAATGCCATCCCAATAGGAAAATACGGACTATTGCATTATATAGCCATAAGTTATAATACTGTAGCCATGAAAAATGTAATTATAGTAGATTATGTAATATATTGTAATAGATTTTACTAAGTAACTCCCACTGCTGAAAAGACAAATCAAAGTTAAACATTAAAATATATCTTGTCTGTTTAGCAGTTATAATTCCAAAGAAAACTTCTTAATTATGTAGTGTTTTTTGAATAGGGGCTTGTAAGGAAGCAGTACAATATCAGAAATTAGGCTTTGATATATTGAATCAATCATTCATTTGCAAATAAAACTTATCAAATGAATGCTCTATTAAGTATTTTCATTCCAACATAGCAGTTTTTTTAATGCAGGCATTTTGCACATCAGATTCTATAGAAAAAAGGGAATCCCTAATCACCCATTAGTATGAGAAAGTTCTTTCAGCTTATGAGTACATCATGTGAAAATGATACTTTCTCTATCAATTTTAATGGAGAAATTTACTATGTCAAGGTTTAGGACATGGTAGTGGCAAACATTTGCCAAGTCTCATAATATTGTTACCTTTATAGTTCAGGAGATTGCTCACACATAAAAAGGAACATACCACAATGTAGGCAGATCTCATGCAGTATGGATTCTTTGCTAATCAGTTCTTCATGCTAAGAACTGTGCACCACACAAACATCATTCATTGCTGGATATCCTCTAGTATTAGAGTGTAGATCCAAATGGGTGTGAAAGATGGCACAATGATGTTTGATTTAGGGAGCGCACCGAAAGAAAAAGATTTGCTCTGGTATAGAAACTATAATATTTGCAACAAGATCCGAAAATCTTGTTGCAAATATATTGCAGAATAGCAAGGCAGGGTGATTATATTACATGTGAAAGAATCAATGGCATATGACACAAGATTTTAGGGAACATTTCAAGAATGTTTTTTTATGGCTGGCAAACTAGACATAATGCATGCAATACTGCAATAACTCTGAATAAAAATTTGCCAGTTGTAATAAACCAGAGGGTTCCCTAATATGTTACCCTCTAAATACCCTGCTGGGTAGAAATCCTGAGACTGCAGGGGCAATTCAGATTGAGGGCATCAGGCTAGGAAAGCCAAGTGTTACTTATATATCCTACTAAAGGCACTACTAAAATTATGGAAAACATACCCACAAACCATCCATCATCACACTTTTCCATCACATCAATGACATCTCCCTCTCTCAGCTCCAATTCATCTTCGTTCCTAGGAGTATAGTTATACAGAACCTGAAACCTTAAACAGGACAAATGGATGCATTTAAAGAAAAAAAAACACCTTGCATTTTCACTATGCTAAAGCAGGTTGCTAAACAGTTCTTTGAAGATAAAAATAAGCCAGAATAAAACTGAAATCAGTGATAGATAGAAAGACCTGTATTGAGTAATGCATGAACTATTGAAGCAGAATATTTTTATTTCAGTTCAAATAAGTGGGATGTATATCCAAATATGTGTAGTTACAATTATTCTTAACTATTTGACACACTAGCAAAGCATACAACATTTAAGTGTACAAAAGATACATTTTAAATCATTTTTTTAAAAAATCTATGTTTGGGCAGTGCTTTGGATTCAGTTCTCAAAAGCTGGTTTGGAGCATGCAGGAGCATGATCATAGGACTTGTCTGCAATTTATTTAAGAAGTCACATCTTCCTTGGATCACATTGTAGCTGTGTGCTGCAAAGGTCCTTTGGAGAACTGAAATTTGGAATGCTTCACATCTCAATATGGAAGAATGGGAAGATAAATTTCAGTCCTATGAGCTAAATGGGAAGATAGCCTAGGAAACCTCAAAAGTGCTTCCCAAAGGTGAAACATATTATGCACTATATAGTTGTTCCATTTAGTGCAGATCTTCATATTCCCATGTGTAATCTTACAGTCTTTCAGCCTTGCACTGCCACCACCCTTCCCAGTATGGTGGCATTGCAATGCTGACTCCTCTTACAATTTCCAGCAGCTCCAGCCAACACTGCTAATGGTGAGGGATGCTGGGAGCTGCATTTCACAACACCTGAACATCTGAAGGGCTACAGCAGGGCTGTCAAACTCCCGGCCCGTGGGCTGGATGCATCACGCACTGGCCATGCCCACGCCTGGTTTAGCAAAGGGGAAAAAAGTTGCAATACATCACTTGATGATGCCATGACAACGCAAGTTTGACACCCCTGGGCTAGAGCATCCCTCCCCTGTCTTACAGCTTGGTTAGGAGAATTATGACATAATCATAAGTACTTGGAAAATATACCAAAAAGACCTCAGTGGTGATGATTCAGTTACATTTGTTCTGTTCGTCTTCTGATTACTCCTCTTTCTTTGCAAATTATTATTTTATTGCTTTTTTAAATACAATAATAACAGACATATTTGTCCAAGAATATCATTTTCTTCTTCAAGACAGAGTATCTCCCATGAAGATACTGTATTTCCTGATAGAATTTAAAGTGTATTATTTGGTAATGAGAAAATATGTCAGCTTTATTCCTACCTATTTAGCTCATTCGTTTCATGGGTTACAGAATAACAGAGTTGGAAGGGACCTTGGAGGTCTTCTAGTCCAACCCCTTACTTAAGCAGGAAACCCTATACAATTTCTCTGAGCTCCAGGAGCAAGCAATCTAAGATCCCCACAGGTCTTCAATTCTTTCTCTCATAAACAACTAGCCCAGCATTATGGAACTTGCAGTATAATATATCTTCTCTAGTTTTGAATTTCACAGCCACTAATTTATATATGTACTTTTATGTTGTTCTCTTGTTATTTTTCCTACGTATTTACGTATTTCCTACGTATTTCCTACGTATGCTAGCTTTTCTTGAAGAATGTTAACAATTCCCTTTCATCATAAATTTGCCAGCAGTCAATAGCCATGTTACTCTTGGGAATGATGTGCCATTGTATTGTTATCTTTCTATTTAAAAAGTCTTCTTTATTCAATGGTGGCTTGTACTCTAGAAGTAAATTTTATTTGTTTTTTGTTAGGTAACAATATTTTTTAAATAAAAATCAAGTTAAAATTTATTATGTTAGGGCTTTTTGTAATTATTTAGATTTTTAAAAAATCTAATTAGGTATATAACATGCCATACAAATAGGTGGATTAAAAAAAATCCACTTATTCATGGCTTCCTTAGGAGATACACTGAGAATAAAGTCTGCAATACTTTGTCAATTATACAGTGTGACAAAAATATGGTTTATCAGTTCTATATTCCATGCATTATGTTCCAATTATGAATATTTAAAAACTGTTATCCAAAATGTTATCCAATGCCCAATTGTATATATTATAAAGAAGCATCTGCCCATTTACTCCCATTCACTGCAAATTCATTGCCTCTGGAAAAATCTCCGAGTTCACAGTGCAATTGTATATCTGCTCATTTGGAAATAACCCCTTTTTGAACACAATGGATGGTGTTTATGAGTGGAAACAAAGGATTGCATTGCTAGTTCCTAAATAAATGTTCTTGCTTAATGGCATTACATGACCTCTTAGCCTAACTTGAGGATAAAATAGAGAAATGAAAAAATATTCTCCAAATTTGAGTTCCTAGAGATTGGACAGGATATAAATAAAATAAAAGCAACAAAGAATACCAATTAAAAATCTTTCATTTTTCAGTTTCTGCCACCACTGAGAAGGGAAAAAACAAATATAATTGCGAAGAGACCCATTTCCCTACTTCCTAACAAATCATATTGTACAAAGTCCTAAGGGCTTTGTGACAGGATGTTGTGGAGGGTTATGACCTTTGGTCAATAAGGAATCTACTTAGTTACAAACAGATACACTTTATTTGTTGTAGCAGCCGATTACTCTTTCTGTTTGTTCATGATATAATGAGTTGGAAAATTTGGAATTTCTTCTGAATGAGTCACCAGCAGTTGAGTTCAGGGCAAAAGATGCTTTCATTTTAAATAGAATATAATAATCTACCTTGGTAATGTATAAATACAGATATTATATTCTAAAAGTTTAGTACCTATACGTCTCTTATTCTAAACATTCTGTGTAGCGTATCATCTGGGAGTATTAAATATTGCTTCTCCGCAATATATAGCAAATTTGACCTTTGCTAATAATTATTTAAATAATATGTGTGTATTCCAAGTCTCACTCCAGAACAAAAAAAATACATGCTGCAAGATTCTGATAGATTTATAAACTACCTTCAACCCAAGGTTCTTCCAGACAAGAATACAGTTGCAACATTCACATCAACTCAGATCTTACTGAGCAAGTGATGCAACCAGAGAGGACATTTTATTGCAATATGTCCTGGAATCTTCTTGTTACAGTTTGGGTTTTGACAAAAGGAGAATTCTTATTTTCATGCAGTGAGTCTCATTTCAATACTGGGAACTGCTGATAAGTTTGCCTTGTGTGAAAAAATCGACAGAGTTATTAAATGGGATGATTAATTTGTTTACTTCCCAGATCCTATTACTTCTATCCCACTATAATGGAGACTTATTATAGATGTTAAGGGGGCCTAAATACAGAACTATTATGTCAAGGTAAGCAGATGGAACTTTCCTATCTGTTCTAGGAACAGTGGTGTATAAATTCCTTTAGCTTGACATCAAGCATTACATGGATTTCAAAAGTGGCTGAAGTCAGGATTTTAAAAGGCTATTTTTTTTTCTTTTAGCTCCCCAATCCATCAGTCTCCAGTTTGGATAGGATATCTATCGAAGCTTATATTTTAAGGAGCTTGTTGAAAATTCTTGGACTGAGTTATGGCCCACTTTCTGATGACTATAATTATTTGCTTGGTTCAGCTTTGATTTTTCCTTTTAGGACAATACATACTCAATTTTCAGGTACTCATATTACAAGGCAGTTTGACAAAGATCTGTGAATGTCTTTGTATTTGATTCCTTAGTATAGCATGCTACCTTCATTTTCTCTAGACAGCTTGCTTCCTCTTTAGTTCAACGCTACCACTATCTTTGGCATCTACAGAAATTTTAAACTTTTTATGGTTTGGCTTATGGTCTCTTCCCTTTGGATAGAATTGTGCAAAATTTTCCAGTTTGAGAAGAACGACTGTCCTGGAGATCTGTGGGACTTTTCATTCCCTCTTCAGACTACAAGGTAGGTCAACAGTTTCTGGAAGTAATTTGGATGGAAGCAATTTTAGATAAGCTGAAAACAGTCCTGTCCCAAGCAGTTTGGTTGTGTCCAGAATACCAGTTTTTGGGTAAAGTTTCAAAAAAAATTTTTGGAAAGTTTTTATATGGTTAGGTTGAGGGTGAAATATGATATTCTCAAGATTTCTGGAATGCTCTGTGCCCAACTGATGAAGTTTGAACATTCCTATGTTTGGATTTTATAAGAGCTCAAAGTGTTAAAACATTGTGAATGGATGGAAATATGGCTTATGGGTGCATGTATGCATTATGGTAAGAGAGAGGAGCACACTAGACTTTAGTTTAGTTCAACCCCATTTCTTTATCCTTTTCCATTGTGTTCATAGTAAGCTTGGGATGATACATGGTTTCTAGGATGACTATTTCTCCCCTTTGCCCAGTTAGAAATTTAATAGTTATTTAAAGAAGAACTTGAGTAGATGAAAATACTTACGGTTCCCCCCCATTGTCATGAGCAAACACAGGGCGCTGTGGCTGAAATGAAATGAGTTGAAATGTAATAAGAGTATACACTGTAATCACTTAATTTAGCAGTCTTCCATAATAGTCAGCTCACTAAGTGCTTCAGTACATTCCCTAATTTAAAGGCTGCATTAAAAACAGGTTTTCTCAGCAGTAGGTAAGATACAGTTTGGAATATACACACCTATGGGGGGGATGTATTGTACAGGCCTATTTTAGCAAAGACCCATCTTTTCTTTGGTCTTATTAAGAAAAGAAATCTGGTTAAAAGATGGGGATAAAGAAGAAACTTTTCCATTGTGCAAGCCTCTTTATCCTTTTCAGCCTAAATCTTGCCATGCCAAAGAAAGCAGATAAGTTTTAGCTTCAGTGTTTTGAAACACCATTAGTGTCACAGAGATTACAGCAGCATTAAATAAGCAAATGGCAGGAAAAAACCCAGCTTCACTACAATTCAAATGCTTTTCATCAACAAGGAGCAGCTATTCCTGGTGACTGGTCAGGAGGATAACATTCTTAGAGAAGTGCCCTCTTAGAGAGATTTTGCTATGCTCCCTGGCCTTGAGAGGTTTTGTGTATTTGCTTAAGGACTCCTTAAAAGGAAGAGAGAGCAAAAGAACAACAATTGTTTATCAAAAATATGTGTGAGTAGGTTCCACCCATTTAGTGATTAATCCAGGGACAACACATTCCTTGAAAAGTTATAGAAAATGGACCTTATCACTCAAAAGTTCAGTTAAGGTTATATATAACATTTAAGATAAAGCTGGAAATTTGACAAATACAAATGTGAATTTATATTTTACGATCCATTTATTTCTTTTGCCCGATCTACTATTTAAGAGAATAGCCCTTGACATATATTTAGATGCCCTCTCTGAAGTTTCATTATGAATTAAGGTTACATAAGTGTCAATCCTACAAATTATTTCCAAAACGATTTTGGCACAATTAGAATTATGAACTTAATCAATGTTGAAGATATGTGGATTTCAACTCCCAGAATTCCCCAGCCAGCATGGGAGTTGAAGTCCACACATCTTCAAGCTCTCAAGGTAGACAAATACCGAACTAAACCATATACTATATTCTTGGTAGCTATTCAAAGTATGAATACATATTAATAAATTATTGAGTCAAGTTGTGAATCACTATTTTCTGTATCTAGTCAACTATGCAGACATAGATTGTGCAATTTCTAAAATTATTTCAAACTTCTGCTTACTGCTATAGGACACAGTTTAGCTACTCTTTCAACATTATTGTTTTCATTTGAAAACTGAATGCTTAGAGAAAAACTCGATTCTATCCAAGTATGTTAATCCAGATATATCAGAGAACATTGTAATCTCCTCTGATTTCCACTCAATAACATGTTCATACATTAACGGAAACTTGTTTTATAAAAGACAACAGTTTTGATTTGTTACATTATATAAACTACAATGTATAACAATGAAAATGCATGAGAACCATTCTTTAATTTTACTTTTTAAAATATGATTAGAAAATATGTTGCTAGAGAGAAAAAGAAGGCAGCAGTTATTTTAGAATATTTTTCTATTAACAGATATCTGCAGAAATTAGAAAGCAGTTTAAATGTTGCTTCAACATTTCCTGAATGGAAAATGCATACAATGTTATTGCATGACATTCAGAGCTTGCAGACATCAGAAGTAACTCAAACTTCAATGATTTTGGTAGGATTCCTTTAATGATTCCTTAATCTAAGTCTTATGCCTTTGCCATTAGGTTCCTGAATTAAGGCCTGCAACCTTAAACACTCAAAGAGCCATTTGGACCTGTTTCCCACAGAAAACACCGGGAGCCACAAAACCTGGGTGGGCGTGGCCAACATGATATCACTCACTTCCACCCAGTCACATGACACCCCCCCAGCCACACCTACCCAGGTTTTGTGGCACACGGTATTTTTTTTCTCTGGGAAACAGCTTTCTTTCTTTCTTTCTTTCTTTCTTTCTTTCTTTCTTTCTTTCTTTCTTTCTTTCTTTCTTTCTTTCTTTCTTTCTCTCTCTTTTTTTCTCTCTCATCTTTCTCTCTCCTCCGTCTCTCATCTCTCTCTCTTTCTCTCATCTCTCTTTCTACCTTTTCCCCTCTTTCTCTCTCTTATCTCTCTTTCTCCCTCTCCTCTCTGTCTCTCATCTCTCTCTATCTCTCTTTCTCTCATATCTCTTTCTACCTTTTCCCCTCTTTCTCTCTCTCTCTCATCTCTCTCATCTCTCTTTCTCCCTCTCATCTCTCGTCAAGAGGGCCCAAACAGCCACATGTGGCTCTAGAGCTGCACGTTGCCGACTAGGTGCATGCTAGAGCCTAAGAATTTAACACATACGTTAAAACATTCTCCATATGCAAATATTAATGCAAACAAATGAGTCAGTCAAACAAGCCTGAAAATAAGTTAATGATCAGAGGCTGTTTATAAAAAATGCATTACATTTTTAAAAAAAATTAGTACACGCATGGAACTGTCTTGTGCCTAAATTTCATGGCTAAAATGCTGATTCTTTTGACTATGTTGTAGCACTATAAATTTGCATTCCAAAATATACATGCAACATCTTACAGCAGCTGTGCCTTGAAAGTTATCAAGAGAAATCTCTTGAAAGTTAAAACAGGTTAGATTTATTTATGTTTCATGGATATCTAAGCCATATAGTTACATGTTAACATATATACTTATTTTAGAAAATGCTCAGATGAATTATGTTTAATCATTATAGGATACATGAAAATACTTCTGTAACTACTAAGTATTATTTAAAGCCCCTAAAATATTTTAATTAGAAAGGTCCTGACACTTTTCCATCAATGCTACTGACTGTCCCCAGATGAACGCTGTGGTGCCTAGTTCTATGATGATGCCTAGGAGAATAAAGGATATTTTATTATATCCGACCCAAGCTCTTCATAATGTTTTTCAGATTTATTCTGAGTTTCCCAGAGAGCTGCAAAGAAGGTAGTACAACCATTGGAGCCCAGGTATATAATGGATAGACATTAGTCTGCATCAGTTACAGAATTTAATCAATGTTCAAGAATTGTTCTATCAAAATTGCAATGGAGTAGTCAAAAGCAGAGAGCAACGAGTAATCAACAATGGTTAATAGCTATGAATATAATTAAAAAGACTTAAGCCTTCATACCAGATGACGTTGGTGAGGAAGCCCTACTTAATATTAGCTTTACAGATGTGTATGTAGCAGTACATCCATTTAGTTGGATGTTGTTACAACACTCGGCAATTTTTAAAATCCATTCACTTCAATCAGCCTCAATCTGGAATTCATTTTTAAATTTGAGCCACTATGGCCCATTCAAGTCCCAAAGTTTCTTCTCATCCAAGAAACTTCTTTAGAACAATTCTGAAGAAGTATCTTGGATGAGAAGGGAAGTCTTCAAAGAAAAAAAGCAAGAAAATCCAATTGCTTTTTTAAAAGCACCTTTAGGACAACCATGACCTGGATGATTGAGAATCTCCATAGGCAATGACCCATTTAAGTTATTCATTACCAGACTTGACACGAACATAACTGAAAGTGTTAGGTTGTCTTATTTAAATAACATTGTTTTCTTCTTCCTAATCCTTTTCATGAAATTCAAACAAATAAATCTTACTAGAGAAAACAGAAAATTTGATAGATTTAACATTTGGCTTTAACATAAAATGTGTAAATCATATTTTTATCTATAATCAGACAGTCATGTTAGTAAGACAAAACTTTGAGCAATTTGAGAAAGATATATGTTTTTAAGCATATATGCATGGGAAAGCTAATGCAAATGACAACTCTAGAAAAAGCAATGCTATGAGAAACCATGTTAACAAATCAACACAATACATGTTGCTACAGCAGCAAAATATTTTGAAAACAGGACCATGCAATTGAAAACAAAGAACAATAACTTAAACTTTATGGAACCCATGAAAGGTACAAAGAGGCTTCCTTATGTAGCCACTGTTAACAGTCTCAAAAGTAAAACACTTTGAAACAAGAGGAGTTATTTACAAGGGTGGAAGTTAAATACAAATTTGAGGAGCTAAAGATGTGCTTTTTAAAAGGATGATTTAATGGACACATGTAATAGCTTTGCTTTATATTTTATCAATAAACTTGGAAGTCAAGCACAGGGTACCATGGCTTTCACATTGTTACCACTCAAAACATTTTCAGCAGCAGAACAACAGAAAAAAAGACTGTTAGAACTATTTGAACATGTGAATTCAAGATCCCATAACCAGTTCTAAAGACTTTATGCTAGGAGGAAACCTGATAATACCTAACAGGCCACGTAGTATCATACCCTATGTGAATAGCTGTGCCCTCTGACAGGTGAGCCACAAGACCTCCTAGTCAAAGCAGGGCTACGAGGAGGTTTGCCGATGACAGAGATCTCTCTTTTTAAATCAGCCTAGAAAAACCATAAACACTAGTCAATTCATCTAAGCATCTACATGGGCAATCTCCTGCGGTTTCATTCCTGCAAGCTGGGAAATAATTTTTTTTTCATTTCCAAAGCACACAAATGGCATGCAGAACTGTTAACCTACTATGCCTGAAAATGACTGCTTATATCTTTTTTTAAAAAAAGAATCCTTAGCATCCCAAATTCTTAAAGCCTGTATAACTGGATTGCTTTTCAAATCTTCCAGGGGTAGTAGATTTGATCAGTTGTGCAGATAACACTGGAGGACAATCTAAGGCCAACCTACTGATAACATCTCACAGCCAATAATAATAATAATAGTAATAACAATAATAATGTACAAGAAAGATATCAGTACAAATCTAAGTATTTGCTTTACATATATACATATATATATCCTTCATGCTTATGAAATGTTAAAGCCAAGAGTTTTGCAGATTTCATATTTTTGTGATCACTGAAAGAAGACTCAAACTCTGAGTTGTCTTTGAATTAATAAAGCATATGTTTGGCTATTTCTTAATGGTACTGCAACAGTTCTTGCATGTATTGCTATTAAATGCTGACAACAGGACTTCGGCTGCATTAACAGTTGGTTTAAAATGGTGGATTATTATTGTTCCCTTTTACTACTTCGACTCTTTTGTCCATTTCATCTATACATTAATCTAGGATTGCTGCTATCTATCTATCTATCTATCTATCTATCTATCTATCTATCTATCTATCTATCTATCTATCTATCTATCTATCT
>JANHFL010003704.1:202442-216834 GCA_032468155.1 Oxyrhabdium leporinum | reverse complement strand
CCTAAGACGAATGAACCAGAGCAAAGTTTATTGTCTCTTCCACTTGCTTGTGCCTAGGAGGCTTCCCAGATCGCTTTCCCATTTATCTCAAGAGATATATGCTCCGGAGAGTGGGAAGGGCTGCACAGTTTGATGTTGTTTCTAGGCTAGCATATTGAATTCACTTATTCTTGATTTCTGATGGCAAGACCAATTAGAGGGATAAATCCCAACAATTATAAGAAATGCACTTGGTATAGTATTAAAAGAAATGGATTTTAAAAAATGTGCTTAATAATGTCTTCAGAATTTCAGTACCTTCAAAGTCCATACTGGCATTACAGGAAGACCTAATATTAATGGGACTTATTAGGTAGCAGTTTTGGCCATGAAAGTTGATAATTTTTTATTTTTTTATTTTGTTTTTATTTAGCATATGGAATCTCAACAGGTCATGCAATCACCGATATACAAATTTAGTTTAAATAAAGTATCAGCAAATTGTGTGTATGTGTGTGTGTATACTACGGTATATATGTATACAGACACACATATATAGTGATTTTAATTGATTTAATAGACTTTGAATGAAATCTTAACTAATAAAACTGGGATAGGAAGTTGATTAGAATTGGGAAACATTGCCAGATATTGTGTCCCAAAAATGGACCTGTGATAGTTCCAGTCTCCTTATTTCAGTGAATCTTGGATTGGTGCAAGGTAATTTCAATATATTTAAAACATTCATCTAAAACTTGATTGCATGCTTGCAGTATTAAATATTAGTTGTAAATCCAAATTTTAATAATAGGTTAACAGGCTTTCCATTTGTCAAGCAGTTGAGAAGACGTGCAGTATTTCCATAGTTTGCAGGCACTATTACCTTTAACTTGGATGATTTTTTCCCTTGTCTGCATGAGAGTTTGGAAAGGAGAGGGGGTGAATGGGTAGCAGTGGCCTTGGAAAACGCAGAAAGAGATTCAGGAAAAGATGCTTTGGCTGAATGAAATGGAGAACTAGAAGCAAGGCAGGAAGGAGAGGCAGAAGGTGCTTTCATCTCATGGGAAAATGATGCTGGCTTAAACATTTAAAGAGAGACAACTGTAATTCTGTGGAACAGCAATTACAAAGGGAGAGATAAAAAAACGAAGAAGAATATACATCCCCATCAGTAAAAGGAAAAGTGATCCTACCCAGCCCATCTGCTATGTATGTTGAGAAGATTTACTTAGTATAAGAGTGTATGAGTCAGATTATTCCTGGAACAAACAGAATCCTCAGGCTAAACTTTCCTGAACAGCAGGTCCTACTCCCTTTTCTTTAGAATACAGTGCTGCAAGTTACTTTTTGGAAATAACTCATACCTAAATACAACCTTCAGTGAGGTTATTACGTTCAGTTTATTGCAGTCGTAGACTACTATGAGCAGACTGCTCTGCGAATGTATAATCTATCTTAGTAGATCATAAATGAAGTTTAAGACAAGGTTAAAGTACATTTACTATATAAAACAACGTAACCTGTAAGAGATCCTGATGCAACCTATATTTGCAATTACATTAAAAAAGGAAATCCCAGACCTGCAATACAACCACATCATGCCCACAAAAGCATGATCATCGCTTATGAGAAAAGAGTTTGGAAGACCAATAATTCAAGTCAAGAACAGCTGTGTTATTCTTGTTTCTGTTTTCCAAGCAAAGGTCTGGAGTGTATTCAGTCATAAAGACAGGCTGATTAAAAAAGAGCTGCAGAATTTATAATTTCCTAAATGAAACAGGAGCTACTGTGGGTCTCAGTAGAAAGCCTCATTTAGACACTGCAAATTATACCAGTATTTGTGGTATAAAATCACAAGTCACAATGTCTACTCTATGAAATCAAAACACTATTTAAAAAAGAAAAACACCACCCCATCTACACAAACCTTAGATTCACTGCCAGCAACATGAAGTTTATATGCCTTTGAGCCACTCCCCCTCTTTCATGCACCAATCAGGAGGCAAGCTGAGTGACATACTTTCCCAAAGACTAAATCTGGAGAGCATCATCCTCATTTTCTCCTGACTGTTCAAAGGGCTGCTTGATATTGCTGAGCAGCAGAAGTTATGACCATTTGATCTCCAACATTTAAGGAGCAATTTTCTTCTCAGCTGGATGGAGCATAAATAGGATAAAAGATGTGTCCAGGGAAATCTTGGTTATGGCAATCCTAATTAAACCATGGATAATTCCTATTTCTTATCATTTAAAATGTTCTTCTCGCCTTTTTAATGAGTTTGTGGGGAAATGTTTTGCTATATCCTGATTAAATTTGCCTAGAAACTCCAGGATTATGAACAATGCTTGGGACCTAGAAAGCCAATTAGGCATTTTCTTTATTATCCTTAATAGGCCTGGAATAAGTAATATGAATGATGCATTACTCAGCAAACTAATTGAGGCATTTAAGGGAGTTACTGAACTGTTTTTGGCCAGGAAGATGGCTTATTTTAGAATAGGACCAACATATTACATAATTTATGTAACACGTAATTGGATCTTAGTGCAGCATGTTTCTTTTTTTTATTTTTTCTGTATTTATTTACGTATATCTCATCTTTATTATTCTAATAAATAACTCAAGGTGGCGAACATACTTTTCTGTATGCCATGATTCCTATTCAAATAGGGCTCTTTATTTAAAATGAAATTAATATATGCCCCCATAATATGACGTTAAATGCATCTTCTGGTTTGATGCAAAAATCCTTCTAGGCACTGCTTGTCATCCTTGGAAAGAGTCAAGGATTCTGCATTGCTGGTAAAAGCTAGAGTTAATAGTAGGTATAGTAGTTGTTTTCAAAAAGTTAAGCAATCAACTCATCTCCAAAAAGAATTGAAAGAATGTTGTGTATTAGTATGCTTAAATTGTTCTTGAAAATTGCAATGTCTAGTAGAAAGCCTCATGCCAAAACAAATACATTGAACAAAAACTGGACTAATGATGTAAGTACAATAAAACATTATTGTACAATGTTTAAATACCTCTTTAGTATCTGCTGAACTGTTGCCTTCAAAAGTTATCATAGGCTGTCTCTTATCTGCCACTGATGACTCTAAATGGTCAAGGTCTGATACTTCCTCTATATGAAGTCTTGCCAATTCTTCAGGCAGAAATTTGTAGAAACTTAAATCTTTACTTTGTGACTGCTCCCCTTGAATGATTGACAGCAGCTCCTCACAGAGTTCCTCCTGTTTGCCAACCTCCTTTAGTGTTTTGGATAACAGGTCTTCTTTGGAGAGGGCAAGGGTATGGCCTGCTCTATTTTGCATTTCTGGAACAGGGTTTGAGGGGCTTTTCTTTTCCTTGATGGTGGGGATTTCTTTCATCCCTTTGAAATGGTTCCGCTCAAGCTTATGTCCTTGGTCATGAAAATGGGTTGCTGGAGGAGGTGATATACATGTAGATGAAGAAAATGGCTTGGATGAAGAGTCAGGGAACACATGGGAGGTCTTTGATGAGGGAACTGGAACAGTATCACCATGCTTTATTTGAGGAATGACATTATCTGAGAGGTACCCTGTCTTCTCTAAACCTGTTAAAGGTAGAGAGCCAAATTCCTCTAAACCAGAAAGAAAGCTTTTAGGAAAAGGAGGAGGAGGAGGAGGAGGAGGGGAAGGTGTGCTTGAAGATGAAAAGCCAAGAGTCAGTGACAACCATTCATCAGTGATGGCCTGAAGATGTCTTTTATTAGAATCTGGACAAGAAGAGGATCTGTATCTGGGAGGAGGGGGTGGTGCTTTGGAATCCCACTTGAGAAATAAAGGGAAAGAACAGGAATTAAAACAAGGTGAAGGACTGGGCTCAAGAAGAATGCTTTTTTTAAAAAAAACCCAAACCATCCTGTTAACTCCTCTTTATAGGATATTGAGCGTACATTTCTGAATTCATTAGCATATCAATCAGGTAGAAGAAAGCATATCTGGAAAGTGAAACTTTTAGTTTCTTGCTCAAGACTAAATGTCACACATCAAGACAGATTTGAATCACGTTGCTCTCATGCCAGCCAGTGACTAATGGCCCAGATATTTCTTTCTGCAGCCTTATTGTTTTGAGAGGAGAGTAGTTCTGCATAGCACAGAAATATACAGGTTGGGATAGTTTGAGATTAATTAAAATTAATCCCAAGTGTTTAAGTTCTTCACCAACTGATAAAAGAACCCTGCAATAACAGATTCAATAAAATTATACACTGTGTTTATATTCCCTGCAGCTACACAATCTATTTTTTTACTTTAAAAATAATAGCACTTCACACATTATTACATTTCTTTTAAAGGTACATAGGATCCAAATACTAGTTAGTGCATATAATAGAAAATTATTTTAAACTCAAAACTGTTTTGAAAAATATCATTATTGGCTGAATAATACGGTTAAGCTGAAATATTGATTGAAGATTTCTTCTGGTAAAATAAAGGTCCTTTTGTAAGCATGGAAGAGCTGGGATTCATACGTATATTGCATCAGTAGATATCCATTGCTTCAATAAATACTGAAAATGTAGTTTTTGTTATTAATTTTCCAAGTTAAATCCTCATTTGAAATAAAAAAAATTGAAATTTGTCTTAGAAAGGCTGATAGTAACATTTGTATTATATATAGAATTTAGGTACCAGGGAGAACATGGGTACTTTGGATTAATTGCACAGGAAATCTAAAGTTATGATTTAGTCCTTAAAATAGAATTTAAATAACATAGAATGGATCTCAGCTGTCACTGAGAAACACAAACAGAAAAAATACTTTTGTAAATGTTAAAAATAGTCTTATGAACGTGGTGTTAATTAGCACTAATTTTAAGTCACATAGATTTAATATGGATAATGACAGTCATGGTTCCATTTCTGCAAACAGGCACAAAAAGCTGAGCAAAATTTGAAAAATAGAAAAATTATCCTCTTTTTTATTTAGTCATTTAAATAGAAAGAATCACTATTAGATATAAAAATATTATTAAATTACATAATATGCTATAAATACAATTTTACCACATTTAAATATTTTGCTATAAAGTTATCTGTTTTGTACATCGTGTCCATCTTTGGCATTATGCTTGTTTACCAAGAAATGGAGGTCAGAGATAGGGAAAACTGAAGAGCTACATTATGTTTCCATGAAGATTTGAAAATGAACAGTACTATATTCATTATTGGGTATTAATAAGCAGATATACACTAACTTCCTTACTAAACTGCCAATTAAAATATGATGGGTTGCTGTTGATCCCCCAAACTAGAAAAATCCATGAGCAAAGTATATGTTGTATTTGCATCATTTTAATAACCACGTTTCTGCAAGAACGAAAGTATCTTGCATTAGTTACTGTTAGAAAGCCAATTCTAGTCTGAGTTACACCTTTTTACTGAGAAATTTTATGGAAGTGAGAGCTAGTGCTGGAAAATTGCATAGTTGGACCAGGAATTTCTCAAGTCTCCCCTCCTTTCACAACTCAAGAATGAAAATATTTGCTGAAGGTCCAGTATTAACTTAATGGTTTTTTCCTTCCAGTATCCTAAAGCAATTGTAATTCACATTCATTATTATTATTTCTTTTGTCACTGAAAACTATTCTCTTCTCATCCAAGTTGAACAATGATAAAAGATATAGGTGCCCTATGCACACAAAATCTTGCAGGCAAAAAACAAGTTCATGCAGTAATTTATAATGGAATGCTATTTGCTACAGGTTGTTGGCTGGTGGCTTTATTTAAGCTGGTAAATCCTCTTTTAGAGAAAAATAAACAGGAAGATATCCTGCCTGGGCACTGTAGCCATTTTACATAGCATATTCCCAACATTCAGATTCACCATGGTTTTGACTCTGATGAGCAGCCTGATATGTGAGCACTGTACAGCTCCTTTATCTGGGCTTCCTCTTGGCTTCCTTTGAGGAAGTGGAAAAAGTGCTCTTTGGTATGACCTCAGACACTTGAGGACTTAGTCTATGCCCTCCCTAGCTCAATATAGGACTGACTGGGTGAGTATATGATGACCTGGTTGTGGGAGATTATCTATGCTTCTCCTTAATAGATCCTCCCTGGATCCAGAAGTGTTTGACAATTATTGTCTTGTCTCCAGCTTTCCCTTTTGGTAATGATGTAAAAAGCACATTGGGATACAGCCAGAGACAATCTAGAGAAAGTGATTATCTGTATTTTTTTCAATTAGAGTTTACGTATGGGCAGGGGATGGAGAAAACATTAGCTTTTGTAGTTGGGTGGCATTTCTCAGGCTCTTGATGTAGGAAAAGTGATCCATAGGCCTTACTTAACTTCCCAGTAGCTTTTGTTACCATCAAGCATTTTATCCCAGACTGCAAAGTTTGGTGATCTGAGGCTCTTTTCTGCAATATTTGCATTCCTACCTCAATGGGCAATTGCCATCAATGGCAGTGCATGAGGCAAGGTTGGCCCATATACTTGCCCCTTTTGGGTGCTGCGAGGCCAGTCCTTCCTTCTTTATCACAAATGAAGCTGTTGGGAAAGGTCATTTAACAGTTGGGATGTGATATGAACAGGCTGATGATACTTAACTTTATATTGCCATCGCAGGCCCAGCTGAAGTTGCTACTGAAATCTTATTCAAATATCTGGAGACTGATGGGATATGGATGGGACAAAATAGGTTAAAGCCGAACCCTAATAAGATGGCATTACTGGCTGTTCATGACAGTTCTAACTAGTAAGCAGTTATGAGATTATGTTCATGCCACAATCACCATGCAAATGGAGTGCAAGGTACTCGCTACCTGGGGCTTCTTTTAAAACTCCTCAAAAACTGCAGCAAGTCAAAAATGCAGTGTGTGATTGGCAATATCAAGTATGATGATACAGGATATAGTCCTTTTCAAGATACTACATAGCGTATACTCCACTACAGTGAAATTCAAAGGACTAGTTCTGATTTGTAAATCGCTATAAAGCTTGGCATCTATGTACTTTAAGTACTGTCAAGTATGGCTGGCTGGGGAATTCTAGAACTTCACAAATCTTCAAGTTGCCAAGGTTGGACACCTCTGCTCTAGAGGTTAATTGGTCCTGCTCTGCTACAGTCTTTTAGCACATCCAGAGAGCCTTTAGGGAATGGCTGCTTGCCATATTTATTCAGATATTATATATTTACTTATTTTGGACAATAATCTTAGGTAGCTAATGAAGAATATAGAAATAATAAAAACACAAAATTAAAATTTGTGATATATCACCAATGTCATAATATTATCCTCTCAAGCAAACAAACAAACAAGCAGCCCCCTCATTTTTTAAATGCTGGCCTCACTTCCCATCCTAGGCCAATTCAACTCCTGAAGGAAAGGGCAAATTTCCAGGGTCCCTGGAAGCTAAGAGCTTAGGGCCCTCTGCATCTCAGGGGCATTGGTGCTACTGTGGAAAACGCTTGCTTCCTAGGTCCCAACAGATTACAATATTTAATAGAGAGACCTGGAGAGAGCCCATCCTATCTAGTCTAGATGGGTGAGTAGATATCTTCAGGAAGAGTTAGTCTTACAAATAAACTGGCTCCATGCCATCCAACACTTTAAATATAATAATCAGCACCTCAAATTGTTCTTGGAAATAAACTGTAAGCTAGGGCAGCTCATACACCATCAATGTAGCACAGACAAAAATGCAGGATGTACCCAGAACTACATGCAGCACAACATTTTGGACCAGTTGAAGTTTCTGGGTGGACATCAAGGGTAGCCCCTTGTAAAGTGCATTGGAGTACTCCAAATGGGAAGTGTTTAGGGCATGAATGACTCATATGTAGGAACTTCTGGTCCAGGAATGGGTGCAATTGGTTCATAAGTGTGATTGGTGCAAAGGCTGCAACTTGTGCACCAACTCTTATTTATTATTAGAGATTATATTATTGATTTGTTCTTATGGTGTATTGTATTGTGTTACTCTTGTTTACTATTTCAAATGTTATTTTGTTCAGTACATTATCATAAATTATCTGATGTAGACTTGGAGACACATACATTTGGTAAATAAATTACAATAAATATGTATTCAAAATTGCCATCTCCTAATTACAATAGTTAATGGTCCTTTAAAGAACTGGTTTAAGAGAAATGGTTTCCACCATTAATTTGAGGCAACCCACATCTGCCATAGATGAATGTGTATGTGTGTGTATATTGTGTGTTTTCTGATAAGAAATTGGCTCAGGTTCATAAAGCTAAAAAGAGTAAGTGTACCATTTGCATTGTGTAAATAATGCAGGAGGTCATTGAATCAAGTAAATCTGCATGAAATGGTATCAAACTGGGTTTCCATATACTTTTCATGAACTTAAAACTGTGCAAACACATTATTTTCAATTTAAAATGCAAAAATATAAGTACACCATAAAAAAATCAAGGTAATCTAAGAGAGGAAAAACAGTGCGATCTCACCTTAGCTGAATGGTGGATTTTGTCACTTGAGTAACTCTGGGGTATTGGAGGAACAGGATATTCATTTTCTCCTCTGGCCATGCTCTTTTTGACTTCTACATAGGATACTGGGAAGATTCCTTGCTTATTTGTTCCCAGGAGCTTGCCTTCATACCAGTTTTGATCAACCCGTCTAAGAAGAATGACTTTGTCTCCCTGAAAGGCAACATTCAATAGATGAAAAATTGTTGTCCCATCATGAATGCATACAATATATAGCAACAGAATACAAATTCCTTAACTGTAATGTAATATTAATGAAAGTGAATAGTTAAGAAAAGTCAAGCCGTCCCAAGGTTAAAATGCTTCCCATACAGGTTCAGGCCTTAAAGTAACTTGAGGCACCATTCATAGAATCAGCAGCTGTCTCAATGAGTTTTTCAATGGAAAGATGAATTGTGTTGCTCTTAGTGCATGCCATGATCCTAATCTGCCAATTAAGAATGGAAATTCCTCTTCCAGTGAAACTATAGTGAGACAAACATAGAAAGCTACAATAATTGTCTAATTCTAGTCCTGCCTAGGGACAATATATGGGAAAGGGAGGGTTCAAAGGTTACATTTGCTTTTCAAAATGTTTGTGCTGATCAAGGAAATTTACCAAGAGTTTTCTTCCTTTGTAGCACGTTGTCCAAGAAATCTCTTTATTGACCTTTGAAACATACCCCTTAGTACAGACCTCTGCAAGAGAGATTTTTACATGATAACATGGCAACTCAGGTTACAAGGGAGAAGCCTCTTTTGAAGACCCACTCGGGAAGGCATAGAGCATAATAAAAATAAATAGATTTCTGTTAGCTCTAGGAGGGAGAAATGTCTTTGTAAAGACCTCATTCTGCTGACAATGTATGGGGTCCTTTAAAAAGAACTGTTTTTAAAAGGAAAGTACTAAGAGCTTTCTTGATCTCATTTTAAAAAGTAAGAACTGGCCACTTTTTCTATGGATCTTTAAAATAAAATAGTCCTTACTTAATGAGCCTAATTGGAACCAGCAACTCCATTGCTAAATGAAGCAGTAAGTAAGCAAAACATGACATGGTTAACTCATTTAGCAAGGGCAGAACTGGTTTCATTTGTTAAATGAATTACCTAAGGTCATTAAGCAAGACATCATGTGACTGCAACTTGTTATCTCTTGCCAGCTTCCCCACTGGCTTTACTTGTCAGAAGCCAGCTCAGAAGGTTTCAAATGGCAATCATGTTATCGCAGGGATGCTGCAACGATCATAGGTGCGAAGACTGGTTATAAATAACTTTTTTCAGTGCTGCCATCACTTTGAACAGGTGCTAAACAAATGGTTGTTAAGCAAATAACCATCTGTATGGAAGAAGCCCTTTAAAAACACTGGACCAGAAAATGGCCTTTTCAAAGTGGACTTTAGGATACAGCACAATTTTATATTGCATATACTGTATATGGAAAGAAATAAGCTTTAATTCTTTCTCCCAGATACAATTATGAGTCAGATTTACAGCCTAGCATCTGGTATTTGCATTGAAAGGAAACTCTGATTCAGTCCCAAACATCTTCAAATAGTATATAGGTAATATTTGTTTAGCAAATGCTTCAAACAATGACTGTTCAAAGTCATGACAGTGATGAAAAAAATAAGTTTGTAACCAATCCTAGCATTAATGACTTCATTGGTCTATAAAGCAAAATAAAGTTACAGATCATAAGTGTAGTCGCCGTTTCACTTAGCAACTGCTTTGCTTAACATCCAAGTTGCCAGTCCCAATTGTGGTTGATAAAGAAGGACTACCTACAGTATATTGTACAGCACTTTTTATTTGCATTGCTGAAGGGAGGGCCACGAGTTGAAAGAAAGAGAGGGAAAGAAGGTTAGTACCAATGTAGGGGGGAAAAGAAAAGCTTATCAGAAAGAAAAAATGGGCAGTAGAAAGATGTAGTAGCCTAACTTACAGCCACACCATAGCCCTGGGTAATATATACTTGAGTGAATAAGCCCTTTAACAGAGAATCTTTGTCAAACTTGGTGTAACATCCAATTTTAGCAAATACCTTTCTCAATGAAAGTTCCACATTTGTATCTGCATTGAAATTATATTTTGCAATAGCTTCTCCAATCTCGGCCAGATGTGCTGGAGGTGGTGGTCTTGCTGGCTGTGCTTTTTCTGGGGGAATAAGTTTCTGAAGAGAGAATAGTGGTTATTTTAGTCAGCCTTTCCAAACTGGGTATTTTTTTGTAAAACTCATGTATCAGATTGCTGGTGCAAAGACAAACCTCAACATAAGAAATAGGAAAAATCCCAACTCTTCCGTAATGTTCTCCCTCATACCAGTTTTGATCCACTTTCCTGAGGATATAGACAGTGTCTCCTTTTTTAAAGGGCAGCTCTCTGTAACAAACATTTATACACAGTGATACAGATTTGACATCCTGGTAACTATATCTTGTATTGAATATTAATTGTTTATAATTTTAATAACAAACAGAAGAACCAAAACTAGCAGCTAGAAATTACTGCATTTTTCGCTCCATATGACGCACTTTTCCCCCAACCCCAAAGTGGGTGGAAATGTCTGCGCATTGGTGCCAGTCCTTTGGTGAATAGCAGCCAGGCTGCTGCGGCGGGGTCCTTTTACAGTGCTGAACCCTGCCTCTTTTCTCTTAGTCATTGCCCGCCTCTTCTGTCTCTTTTCCGCAGTGCAAGAGTCAATAGGCAGAGCTGGCACATGAGAGGACACCTATCTGTGGTCCTCTCAGGCTCCGTCTTGATTTTTTTTTCTTGTTTCCCTCCTTTAAACCTAGGTGCGTCTTATGGTCAGGCGCGTCTTACAGTGCAAAAAATACAGTATATTTAGTAATAAGGTCAACCATAAACATAAAACATACTTTTTCTTGAATATTTTACTGATTTAATGTTGATTAATATCTCAAATGCAAAAGAAACTGTGGTTTATTTTATCAAGGAAATTAGCATTGTCTTTTTGTAAAAAGACATTTACTTCTTTATATTTAAATGAAATATAGAACTGCTTTGGTTCTTTACAGAAATAACACCTAGCTATCTTTGTTTTTCTTAAGCACGGTTTTACATTCTATCTTGTGATCATTCTTCAACTATGTTAGTTCAGATATTGCTTGACAATGGTTAAGCATGAACAAACAGGTGTTATTTCTATCTAGGACCAAAGATTCTTTTCTTTAGCTTCTCTCTGTGTCAGTTCCCTAATTCTTTTTTGTCACCGCTACCACTGTAACAAGACAATCAGAGATGCATACAAATTGGCAGAAGAGCTGGTTTCTTAGAAGGAAAACTCAGCCCAATGTGACCTCCTGAATAGGATGGGATACAGATACCAGACGAAAGCACTGTGAAACCACAGAGTGGGATGGAAGGGACATATTTTTAAATTTGATTTGATTTGAGGACATGTTTTAGCTAGCAATTAAAATGGTTTTCCACTTGAATAAAGCAATTTATTCTTCAATTTGTCTATATTACACTCGTTTCCTCAATTATGTATGAATCAAAATTTTCGGTTTACAGGCAGCCCTGTACTGCTTCTACCACACATTAAAAATATTTATGTATTAAATGAATACGTACAAGGGTGTTAATAAAGAACACAAGCATGCACACATTTATTGTTACACTTTTAGCTGTAACCTTATTATCTTGCAAAGTTCTTTAGAATGATTGGGTACTTTTTGTATATTCTTTGGGAAGAACCATGAAAGATAAAGAAGAAGGAAAACTAATGACAGAAGACCCATCAAGATCAAAGTATTAATACAGGTAGTCCTTAACCACAATTTCGTTCCAAATTTATGTTGCTAAGTGAGACAGTTATTAAGTGAATTTTGCCCCATTTTACAACCCTTCTTGTCACAGTTAAGTTAGTAACACAATTGTTAAGTGAATCTGGCTTTCCCATTGACTTTGCTTGTCAGAAAGTCACAAGAAGTGATCACAGGATCTTAGGACACTGCAGTTGTCATAAATGTCTCAGTTGCCAAGTGTCTGAATTTTGATGACATGACCATGGGGATGCTGCAACAGTCATAAGTGTGAAAAATGGGCGCATCACTTTTTTCAGTGCTGTTGTAACTTTGAATGGTCACTAAATGAACTATTGTAAGTCAAGGACTGCCTGTACAATAGGGGAGGGAATTAGGACTGGCTCACTTAGGATGCCTGTTGTACAAATCCATCTTGCCGATTGTATCCATTTCTGCTTTATTGCTCATGCTCACTCATGCCTTAACCACTCTTATCAGGATTTTTGCAACATTAGGAGGCTATTATTGAAGACCACTTAGAAACCACAACTAGTTTAGAATGTATTAGCATAAGTGGCATATGAAACCCTACTTTTCTATCCCTCTCTAAAATTTAGATTGTCCTGAATTTGCCAGCTTTAAGAAAGGCTGGACCAATGTGGATTTTGACAGGCTTAAAGATATTGTTTTTCTTATAACGGTATAGAAATCCAGCCTAAAAGCAATTTTGTCTATCTTAATGCTGATAGAATGGCATAAAGAGCATAATAAAAACTATATTGGTGAGAATGTTGAAAAGTGAAAGTAAATCAACACTGCATATTCAAATAATACATTAACATGTACATTTTTATTTCACTGCAAAATTGTTCCCTCTATAATAAATAAGATAAAAGAAAACAACTTTAATTTTAAAAACCATTATTTTAAGTATGCATTATTCTATTATGCATTAAATATTGCTAAACACTTTATGTGGATGAGTCATACATTAGTTAAATATTGAGGCTACTTCTTAAATTATTGAGTATCTGAATATTGCAGAATGCTTAAATAGTAAAACATTAGTTTAACTGCATAAGAACTAGAGACTCGTTTGTATCAGTTGTGATATTATTGCACATATTCTTTTCTACCTGTGAACATTTAAAATTCATTATGATTCTTTGGGTAAAAAAAATGGACTAATACTTACTTAGAAGTTTGAGCCTTAAAGTCATATACTGCTCTAGCTGGCAGTCTCTGTAATAGAAGGAAAGAAATTAATCTAAATAACATGTATTTAAAATAATATGTAAAATGTATCTAAAATAATGCCCCTCTGGTACAGCAAAAAAAAAAGGGGGGGGGCTGCATATGCTTCATATGATGCCTGTGCTGTATTTTAGTAGCTGTTTCAGGATGGCTCTACTTCATGATGCCTCTGTGTAATCCTAGATAACCTGCTTTCATGATAGCAGGGAAGAGGGAATACTATCCCAGTTAGCAACAATATTTACTGATTAATACTTGGTCCCAATTTTCTGGTGCATGTTATAAAAATATAAAAGGAAACTATTTTAGAATACACTTCAGAGGAGTAAGTTTCAATATAACTATAATGAAACTAAACATATTGCACAAAAATATTAACGAATCTCTGTATGCTTCCAGGTCTACATTTGTATTTCAAATATTGTTAAACTATTGAGTTTATTTTGTAAAAGGAAATATTCACTATTTCTGCTTTCCCAGCAGAAGGCCTGATAGTCATTGACTTAAACCTTTCCCCTTCGTCTAGATAGTAAAAGCCCAAGGAGCAGCATCAACAAAGGGAACTGGGATTAGCATCCTAGAAATGAGACATTTATTTAGGCTGAGTGCTTTCATTGCAATTTAATCTTTTTTCTGAACACTGTGTACCTCTTGGCAGGCCCACAATATACTGACATTTATTGCTTGTTAAACAGATGTTGCAATTTTTGTTGTTGCTTCTTTCATCTGCAGTTCCAATGCATACTTTTTCTGCCCTCTAATCCTCACAAAGGAATTTGAAAGCAAACTGCAATTATCTTTACTTTTCCTGACCTCAAAATGAAGAAGACATATACAGATCATCATAATCCAGTCTAATGAACTGTAAAAAAAAAGCAAAGGGACTGAAATCCACCAAAGTCTTCCTGGCTACCTTGCCATCAT
>JANHFL010003704.1:182060-201889 GCA_032468155.1 Oxyrhabdium leporinum | reverse complement strand
TGAAATCCACCAAAGTCTTCCTGGCTACTTTGCCATCATTCCTTTGTTCCGCCTCAAAGCCCTGTGAGATGAAAATACAAGCAGCTTGGAAATTTAGATCATCTGTCCCAATAACTGTGATCTTAGCTGCATGATACTACAATGGAGGAAAGGAAAGGGGAAAGACAAGTTCTAATTAGTACATATGGAAAAGAAACCTCCAAGAGCAAGATGCCGAACCTCTAGGGAACACGTTAGAGAAGGCCTGTCAAATGATGAAAAGATTCCTGTCGATAGTGGGGAAGTGAAAAGCCCACAAGGCCTGCAGAACCACAGGGAATAAAAAAGGGAAAATACCGATTTTGCGGCAATTTCAAATTCAGAAATTCATTGATTCAATGGCTCAAAATAGATGAGATCAATCAGGATCGGAACCAGTTCTGAACTGGTACAAAGTACTTATGCAGTAATGCCCTAATTGTAGCCCATGCTCTGCTTCTCTTTCTATTCCAACTGCATTGTTTTGTAACCCCAGGTGATGAAAGATAGCATTGCCAAGAAGCCGTGCAATAAATGCTTTTTAAAGGTCTCCAGGTGTTTTCAGAAATACACTTCTGGCTTCAAACATGTTTGTTTAAGTACATTTTCTTGCATTACCTCTCTGTCTGGAGTTCCTCTTCTTTCCTTTGGAATACATCGACTCACATCAGTGAAAGCAGAAGAATAGTTTCCAGGAGATTCCTGGTCTACTGAAAGTAAAATGCCATTGGATGAAAATTCATGAAAAACAATTGTGGAAGATTATTTCAAAGGAAACTACATCTAAGTTCATGTTAATGTGAATCTGAATTAAACTAATGTAACAACAAATAAACAAAAACTTACAAAACAGAAGTCTAGAAAGGAAGCTATGGAAATTATTTCCTATACTAGTTATACAATTTCGAACTGAGCCTGAAGCATTAAAAAGAAAACCAAGACCAGCAATATAGGTAGTATCTTCTCTGATTCTTACAATTCTTGCTTTTAGAGGAACAGAAGAATAAGTTACTGAAGATGCAAAAGGTAAAACATAGCACTGACTAATAGACATGTACCCACATGCAAGGGAATGTGTCAAAAGCATGCCACAATGATGGAATAATGAAATTCTGAGGTAATCCAGTAGAACAGAAATGTATGACTGTTTTATGTTAGACCAGATTATATTACACATTTGCCACATTACTGTGTATTCTGGGCTTATTTTAGAACAAGTAGATATGAAAACATGGTCTCCAGATTAGGAGTGCAGTGCTGTTATTTTTCTGCTCTCTTTGCTGCCACTTTTCCCAAAGATGCCATTTGCTGTAAGGGAAACTTTGGGAAAAATGGTCCTGAAGACTATTTTTCCCGAAAAGAGCATAACAGCTTCTAGCATACCATGCCATTAGTCATAAGCCCTGCTGCTGCTATTTTTTTGTAAAATAATCACAGATGAAACAATATCTGCTTTCCAGGTTAAGTGATATCTATAATTCCATATTTCTAATTCACAAAACTCAATTGTTTATATAGAAGTGTCCATGAAATAGGATTGCACCCTTTCAGTGTGATCCCAAAGTTTATTAGGGAAAAGGCCTATTAAATTCAGTGGACTGATTACTGAGTAAATATATTTAAGATTTGTATATGACAAGCTGAAAATACCTATGTAAGTATATTAATGTGAAGAAAAAAATAATGTAGTTCATTAACATTTTCCTAGCAGTTTTGCAGTTCATTTTTATAGAAATCCTTGATGAGAAATAATTATTCTATTTGTTATTTTCAAATAACTATTTGTACTTATGGTATCCTAAACCGGAATTTTTGAAACTTGGTAACTTTAAGATGTGTGGACTTAAAAACTCCCAGAATATAGCTTCAAATGCAACTGATGTTAGTGCTATCTCTCATGTCAGAAATTACTACTGCATGTAAGAAATGGTAGAAACTGCATATATCTAAATACTATGATCAATTTATTACATTTGGAGCAAGAAGCTTTTGGACCCAACTTTGCACAACAATTCTAGTTGTTGGTTTATTTATTTACCTAATTTATATGGCTGCCCATATCACAATAAGTGATGCACAACAATGGTAGATGCAATGGATGGTGTACAACAATGGTAGATGCAAAAGCACCATGAAGTTTGGACTCAAATCTTCTCGTTTCTTTGTCCTCCCCCTCGACAAAGGAGACTGGCACACTCATTTTAAGCTAATCAAGTAATAGATAATTATGTGAACTCTAGCTAATGTAAAGCGGTATTGGTTTAACTATAAACTATAAACTATAGTTTGATCCTGGTTTATTTTAAATGAGAGGTAATATGTAACTTTACTGATGTTGCTAAAATATAATTCCCTATATTGCTTGCCAGTGGAATCAGTTCGGAACTATGGTTTAGCAACTCACTTTTTAATATTGCTCATAACTGGTTTAAAATAAGCAGATCTACCCCCAAATTTAGTGTCACAGGAAATTTGATTTTAGCACCACAGGAAATTTCATTTAAAAGAGGACATTTCTAATCTCAGCCTCACTGGAGAAGATGTGAGGGGCAGTAGAGGAGCCATAGCTTTCTAGTGCTGCTGATAGTTGAGCTATACAGCTATGTGCAAAGGAGACCATGACTCAGTTGAATTTTTAAATATTCTATACTATTAATGGAGATCATATGCTTGTTATTATTTTTATTGAAACATAGACTTTAGCTAATTAGATGAAATTGCAACTGTAATACTCCTTACCTTGGTTTTATCCTGTAGGACTTATCCTTCTTAATATTAACTGAAGCCATTTTATAATTAGTAGATTTAATGCTGCCACCATCATTGCATAGATGGACATTTAGATTAGTAAGCCAAACATTCAATTCAGCCATAATTATGTTTCTACATAGCTGAATTATTTTGTGAACCTAGATGGAAATAATTTTAAAACAAGTGCATCTTTTCTTTTATTTCATCTTGTACTTTATTTTATTCAGGTGACCATATATTTTATTAGGAAGTCTTTGTACTTTTTCCCAAAAATTATTGATATGAAAATTAGATTAATTGAGATTTTTTTTACTGTGTGATATTAAGTTGCATTATGAATCACTGATCTCTTATTTCAGTAACTATTCAAATGCTAATAACAAAAGGCTACTTTTTCCTTTTGTTGGCTGGTCTGACAAGCACAACTTTGTACACAGTTATTGTCATCAACTGATTTTTTTTTTCATTCCTATGACTGACTGTACAACCGACAATTTCTAGGCTGTATAAGGTGCACAACACAAATGCAATGGGAGCCAACTAGAAAGGGTAAGGGTGAATGACTCAAACACAAGCATAAAGAAAAGGAAGTAATCCACCTTGGAAACACAGTGCATTATCATATTCCAGGTTGCTGCTGTTGGTAGCATCCATGTCTTGATAAGAGGCACTGAGAGGCAAACTTCTGCATTCATTCTGGTACAACGGACAGTGAATAGCACCATCGTGAGGCAGTGGATGCAAAGGCTGGCATATGGGACTTTTTCTAAAAACTTTGAGGGAGGAATTCCTTTCAGGAATGTCTGGAAGCAATTCAGAAATAAGTCTGTGCAATATACTATTGTCAGGCAAGCTTCCCCTTCTTTTCTCTGCTTTAATTTGGTCACAGATATCTTTAAGAGCGGAGTCCAGGGCGTCAAAGACAGATGATTTGCATTTAGTCTTTTCAGCCTGCTTTTTGGGGAGTGTGTTTTTTTTCCTCCGGAAAGGCACTGGGCTGACTAGGAAGGCTATTTTAGAGAGGCCAGCATCAGAATCTTGTCGCTTAGGATCTTCTGGGGTAGTTTCCTGTTTAGCCCTTGCATGCTTCAGCATGGTGGTGAAGCGTGTGTATGAGGCTGGACATCTTCCTTTGCAGGAGCTGATAAGATGCTTGTGATGGTGGTGATGTCCTGATCCATAAAAGCTTTCTGAGGATGTGAAGGAGAAGTGATCAAAATCACTTTCACTACAAAAAGATGAGCCTTCTATCTGTATGAAGTCACTCATGTCAGAGACCACTCCATCTTGGTCACTATCTGAATAGTCCATCTGAGATCTTTGTGGTTCCTCACTAGTTACTTCAATGTGAATTGGCACCAGAGTGTTGGACTTGTAATTCTTTTGCACCTGAGTAGTGTGCCTATTTTGATTTTCTTCATCCAGCAAGGATTCAATAGAAAACCGTCTCATTGTACAAAAGCCATTTTTAGGGGGTTCCAGGAAGCTTACAGCTGATAATGCTTCTTCCCCTAAATTTGGCATTGATTTAGATTTCTGAATTAGTTTTTCAAATTCAGATATTCTATTGGGCACCATGTCTCTTGGTACTTCCTCTGTGGAGGATTCTTTCCAACCACGTATCAAGCTCTTATGCTGTTCCTTTTCATACTGTAGTACTCTGGATTTTACAGAACAGATCACCTCGGAATTAAGCAAGTCTTTGCGGTTAATGCGGTGCATTCTTTTGTACAGTTTTAAGAATCCAGGAGCATCATGGGCAGGCCTAAGATGTGCCCTTGACTGATTGGAATCACGAGTTTCAGAGGAATATGGGGAAGCCCAGGTAAGGGAAGAATCACCTTTGGAATTGTCAGCACACAACAGAGACACCATACTTTCAGATTTATTCTGCATATCAGAGAAGCAACAGTGATCATCAGCTAATAGGTCATCGTAGCTGCGAGATTTGCGTTTGGGAGAGGAAGTTTCTTCAGTGCTGCTCCAGACTTCTGCATTCTGACGGGCCATTTGCCAGCCATTCTTGTAGCTGATGGCTCTTCTTGAATCACCTGGAACAGCTAATCGCTGCCCATAATTTTTACCATAATCTAAATCATTTGAGGTGTTCTGGTTGGGGACTGAGTAGCTGGAAAGGGATGAGTATATTTTGCTAATATCCCCACCTTTATAATCCACAGAGCAGCATGGTGAAAAAGAGACATTGCCAGAAATTAAGAGATTCAAAAGTAGACAGAAAAATAACAATTATTACATGCCAGAAAAAAATCAGGGGTGGGAAAGCATTTTGATTTTCTTAACATAGAGTTAACAATTATTGCGTAATATGAATACCTAAAATACAATAATCATTAACTTTGGATTTCACTATTAATATAGAAAGGCTTCTAAATGTATCTTTAAATTTTTGAAATGGCAAACTGGGTATCATTTCTCACCTAGTCTCCCTCATGCTGTAAAATTGTGCACATACATTATCATCTTTGTCAGCCTTTAAGGTAAGTTAACTAAAAAAATTTAACTGTACCTCCTGTTCAGAAATCTAATCCAGGCAATAAAATGAAAATTAAAAAAACAGCTCAATAATTGCTGAAAATGGACAAAATGAGATCAAAAAGTGATTTCTGGATTGGCTGATTAAAAAGAGTGAAATGTGGAGAAAAATGGAACTATATAATGTAACTCTAATGGGGGAGAAATAGTAGAAGTTCATTTGTAACTGCTATATAGAAGATCAGAAGTCACACTTTAAATGTTTTCTTTCTTTCTTTCTTTCTTTCTTTCTTTCTTTCTTTCTTTCTTTCTTTCTTTCTTTCTTTCTTTCTTTCTCTTTCTTTTTCTGTATTATTTCCAGTACCTTTTATCTGATCTTCTTCCTTTTTCTACTTTCCTTTTATATATTTTCTTGTTTATTTTTTTTGATCGTGTAAAATATTTAAATAAAAATTATACATTAAAAAACAGCCCAATAGAAACCCATGTATAGATGTATTGCCTACTTGGAAATACTTGGAACAATTTAGAAGATTGGTAGCATACAGTAGCCTTAGGACCCTTTGCAGTTTTTCCAATTTAAAAATAAGATTTTCCATTTTTTCTCCACCTCTCTCTCTGTTTCTTCTCCCACAAGTTTTTTTTCTCTATTCTTCCTCTGGTTATTCCCTTGTATTGGTGATGTTTGTAGTGTAACAGAGTGAACAATGGGGAAGGTTTTAAGCTGAAAACTTTAATCAATGGATTTACAGGGAAAAACAGTTAAATGAGAACTGATATGTTGGAATACAATTTTGGTAAGAGTGGGAATGATGGGAGTTGTAGTTCAACAGATTTGAAGTTCGTCAATTTGGAAAAAAGCAAAACTAAGGCACTTTATCCATAACTTTGTAAAATCCATTGCCTGGATTAGATTGGTTTGCTCAAGCAGTGAACACTGAGATTCTGCAATACAATATAGAAAATGTTACAAATATATACAAACAATTATCCCATCTTGCCTCAGATAATATTAGCCAAGTACTAATGCTGATTACTAATTTTATACCCTGAAGTATTAAAATTAGAAATGTGATAAATGTTAAATTGACATGCAATAAAACAATCATTAGAAGAAAGTTATCTTAAATGCCTCCGATTCTAGACTGTCTTTTATATAAATAAGTAGGAACACTTACACAAATAAACCCTGTTAACAAATGATAAACATTAAAGCAGAAGATGCAAAAGGTCCTGATTTTCAGTGGAAGATATTGGGACATTGAGACATTAACTATATAGTGTGTGTGTGTGTGTGTATAAATATTCCTCAATTTATTACTACAATTGAGCCTAAAATTTCCATTGGCAAGCAAGGCAAGTCTTTTTTGCCTTGATGGGCTGCACCGGAGAGCTATTTATCACAGCAGGCAGAAGGAGGTGTTGCTGGGAATGTGTTTGGTTTATGGCTGTATTTGTTTCTTGTGCTTCCTGCTTGATTGTGCGCCCAAACTTCTTTTGCCAAGTGAGCTCTTGTGGGTGCATTTCAGTTTGGCCTGGTAAATTTAAGTTTGTTTGGTGGGCTTATTTGTTGGAGCAACTTTCCATTGTTTTATGGACTATTGGCCATTGCCTTGGGGACTAACCTTCGTCTACTTCTGGCTGGATTTATTTGGGATAGTTCTGAGGCTGTGTGAAGAGAATTGCTGGAGAACATCAATAAACTTTCTAAATCACACTTACGTGTGGGTATGCGTAAGTGGGGCAGAACAGGAAGACATAGACCACCCCTAGGGGTGAAAATGATTTTTTTTTTTAAATTCAAAGAACCTTCTACCATTTTAACCCAAAAGGAAGATAATCCAAGAGAAGAGTAGATTTTCTTTAAAAAATCATACACAGAGACAAAATCATGCGCAATGCCCAGCTTTCCACATTTTCAACCAAGGGTTGTCAACTTTGGTTGAAACCTATATTGGAGATTGTTCCAATAATGTGTGCAAATGACACAAACACACTTACGCATCTGTATATAAATTCCTGAACATGCACACATGTGTGCAAGCACACAGGCATATGTATATAGGTATCTGCCAGAAGCTACACTCCAAAAAAGGCTGATCCAGAACAAAAAAAGCTAAATTTATATTTGAATATTATATCCAAAGACCCAATTTATAAAATTAATGAACCCTTCATATACATATTGCAACTGTTCCTTCTTTTACCATAAAATACTCTTACATGAGTGTATATTTACATGTGTCCCCTCTTTCCAACATAAATAGCAAAAAAGAAAAAAAAGGAGAAAGAGGAAGGAAAGGCAAAAGATAGAATATAAATGAGTTAAAGGGAAGAATAGTTATGCAAGGAAAGGGAAGGGAAGGAAAAAAGAATAGAGAGAAGAAAGCTGAATGGAATTGGGACAAATGGAAGTATGTAATAAGGACAGTAAGAAAAAAATAAAGGAGGTTTTTTTAGGTATTACAACAAAGACTAACTTCATAGGCAAACAGCCTCTCCCACCCAATGGCTACTCTTCACCCATTTGTTTATGTTCAATAGTCTCATCTATTCTTCTCAGCAACTCTAAGATAATCTTTACTCTCCCTTCCCCAACTCACAGTTAATTACTGGGAGGTCCGCAATGTCTGGTCCAAAAAGTCAAAATGGCAGCTGTCCTGAGGCAAATCTAAGTGACAGATTTGCCTCATGACAAGCTAAAAATCCAGATGGAGCTTCAATTGCACTGTTGCAGTTATCTTGGTTTGTTTTAAAACCATACCCTGCAGACATCCCTGCATAATTATTTGTGGGGGGAAAAGTCATATTCCAATTGGGTAAATGGTACATGGCTGCCTTTTCAATGTAAAATTTTGAATCATTATGGTAGCATTGCAGAGTTGGGGGCAATCATAGGAAATACTTCAGGTGTTGTACAATAACAATAAACAGGAAACATTAGCACCTATGTGAAATGGGGAAGTATTGCAGAAATGGAATATGGCAGAAAAAACCTCTTACTGAATGCAGACATGGAAAGCCTGCATTAAGAGTTCACTCCCCATAAATGTTTGCCAAGACAATAATTCATTTTCCTATTCAGTTATTACAAAGGGACAATTAATTTATCGAACATTAAGAGATATGCAGACTGCATTTCCTTTGGATACATTTACGTTTGTGATTTATGTCTTGATTAGTGATGTATGACAATCCCATTTTAAAAGATAATATTATATTTGGGAAGAAAATGCCCTCAAACCCTGTCTTTTCCTTGTCTGGTGAATGAACTTTAAACATTTTAAAAAAAAGATTTTAATCCGCCTTTTCTTTTTAATAAAATAAAAGGCTACAAAAGTCTTCATATGATAACTTGCTGACATATCAGATTAATATGAATATAAATACTGGATTTCTATTCCTTCCATGCAAATTGGATTGGTGAATTTTGATTGTTTAGTAGAATTTGAAATCTATCCATATTGTTTTGGAATTCATGAATAATTATTCCTGTTTATTTATACTTGTGCTCATTTATTACCTTTTGCTCTTGATGGAGAAGATGGAGAAGAGGTTGTAACAGGCTTCCTAAGGGTTGAATAGGTGCTCTGTGTATCTGTACGAGCAAGAGTATATCGATTTACATTCTGATCAGTGTGGACTTTCTGCTGAGTTACTGCAGGCTCCGACTTCCTTCGTTTTCTGTAATCACTTGAAGTACTTGCAGAACTGGGGAAGAAAATAATGTAGCAAGACATGTTTAAAATGTCTCCTTAGAAGTCAGCAAATAATTACGCTCATTAGCCATTGCTAACATTACTAAATACAGTACTAATAAAAAAGCAAAGGCAGAAGTTAGAAATATGATGATATAAATGCAGGACAAATGTTATAAAAGAGACGTTAAAGTAGATAAGTTAAACATTATTGTTATTATAGTATTAATTGTGATGAATATCATTGTAAACATTTTGATTATGATTGCTTAAAAATAATTGTACCCAGACAACACACTGTTTGTTTGAAATTGATTTTTTATATGTTATATAAATAAAATAAATAAAACATGAAAAAAAAGCAAAGGCTTCCCTATCCAATTGTGTCTGATTCTAGGTCATGGTGCTTATATCCATTTCTTAGCTGATGGAGCCAGCATTGTCCAAATACATTTTCTGTGGTCATGTGGCCAGCATGGCTATATGGCAAAGGTGCACTGAATGCTGTTACCTTTCCACCAAAGTGGTACCTATTAATCTACTTGCATTTGTATGCTTTCGAACTGCTAGATAGGCAGGAGCTGGGGCAAGGAACAGGAGCTCACCCCATTGCACGGCAATAACAATAGCACTAGCACTTATTCTTAGATACTGTTTCATAGTGCTTTATAGCTCTAAGTGGTTTATAGAGCTAGAATATTGCCCCCAGTATGTTTGTAAAATTCTTTGGGATGAAGGGAAAGGTTCTATTATTTGCTTTCCTTATGAGGTGGCCAAGTAATGTATCTTGATGTCTTATTCATGTCCACTTGGAAATCTCTACAATTTCCAAAACTACAACATCCGTGCAAGAATACAAAAAATGCAACATTTGTTCTGCTGCAATATTATTTATAAATAATAAGGGTAGATGGGTAACAAAATTCTGAGACAAAGCTACGTTGAGACAGAAAATGAAGAACTCCACAGTTTAGCTATCCTGTTTGGTTATTTAAAAATTTTTATGCCACTGTTTAAAATAAAAATAACATATCAAACATTGAAATTAGTATACATAATATTTTATTTTAAGCAATACTAGAAAATCATTTCAATCAGACCAATATAAAAACAACTAATCACTAAAAGCAGAGATAAATGGCATTTTATATATAGAAGTTTCTATTCTACTCTTTACTCTGTCAGAGTGAAAAAAATATTACGGCATTTGAGAAAGACGGAATAGTACCTTCTTAAATAATATTTATGGATTTTTGTCTGCTTTAGGTCAATATGGGTATGTGTTTGTAGAAAAATAACACATCCAAAGTGTGACATGAATATTTTTTTCTACAGCTACATATACTCCTTCCTTCCTTCCTTCCTTCCTTCCTTTCCTTCCTTCCTTCCTTCCTGTTTGCACTGCAGAGATAAGAACATTCTTGGACTGATTCTTAAGATTTCTGAATGTTATATCATATTTTACTTTACACCTCAAAAGACTCTCCCAATGTGGCCCCTCCATACGTGCACAAATGTAAATACCAAGATTTCCAGAATTGTGAGTTATAATCCCAACATATTTGCAAGACCAGGTTGAGAAAGGCTGCATCAAAATATATATCTGGATTAATGACATTTAGTTGCATTCAAGTTCATATGAATACATAACCACCATAATTAATAGTGTACTTACTTGTAGCCTTTTATTTCTAGTTTTACATTTCCAAAGCCTGGGATATTATATTATACTGACCATAAATTCTTATTACTATACTACGATCTCTGCTGGTTGAGAAATTTTGTTGTTTTGTTTTAGTTTTGTATGACCAGGTAAGATGTGGAGAAGATATATGATGACACATTTACACAAAGAAGCAAATTAAGTTTTACTAAATTACTTAAAATACATTGCAATACGAATTGAAGCAGTTATAATCTATCTATAGTCTGTTAATATTTATTGTTAATGGCTCTAATTATATCCATAACACTAGTATTTTACAGATAGACTTTTATCCAGAACCCAGGTCCTTCACTCTACAGTTCCCAAATAATCTTTCTCTTAAATTCCCTCCTCTCTCTGGAATGTAAATCGGTAAAGATGTACATTGTGTTGCTATGCTTGGACTAGAAGTTTTGTCATTCAATCACCACATGCCTTTACAAAAAGAATCTTATGAAAATAGCAAAGGATACAGGATGGTCATGGAAATCTTATCCTGTAGCACAGTGTTTTTCAACCTTGGCCACTTTAAGACTGCTGGTTGGGGAATTTGGGGAGATGAAATCTACAGGTCTGGAAGTTGATAAGGTTGAGAAATACAACTGTAGCACATACAGATAAATTATGCTTAATTCAAAGAGAAAATGGCACAAGGAAGTTACAGGAGCTGTATAAAGTGAGAATACTTGCAGGAAAATTTCAATCTATACTGTGCTTAACCTAAAAAGGGATATGGAATTATCCTTTTGTAGGAAAAAAAAATCCAGGCATATAATGTAAGAACTGTTCCAAGTATAAGCAAGAGGTTTTGCATAACTTGAAGGAGACTTCTTCTATCTACTTGTATTTATATATTTGATTTCTCTTACCTAGAAGGTCTATCCATCCGTCTGTCTGCTGAACTGTAGTATAAAGACGTCTGCAGAAATAAGCAAGCATTTTAAATTGGATTTCAAAAATATTCACAACAAAACATTATATTGATTGATTGAAGACTGTCACAATCATTAGTATTAACTATGTAATTAAAAGTTGGATAGCTTTTAAACTAATTTTAAATGCTGTTTTTAATATTGGAGCTAACGTCTTCAGTATTTTTTTCAGCCAGTTTCTCAAATTAAACCTTATACCCTTATATTGGAAACTATAACAATGAAAAAAATTAAAAATCATGAGGTATTACTTGCCACAATATTAAAATCAAATCAAGATGGAAATTAGTTGTAAACATAGCTTAAACATTTATAGTATACATTGCCATTTGTTAATTTTTTAAATTTCATGTTAAGCACACAGTTTGGTCTCCAGACTTAAAGATTTTGCTTTGGCACAGGAGTAATATTAAAATGATTATTTGAGAATACAAATACTTTAAATTTGTCAATATATATTCAAACTTTAATAACAACTATTTTTAATCTGGTATCTTAGCAGGTGTTAAGGCTTGAGCTGAAAATAGCCACATATATTACTTACACGTAGTCCTTGTTTAATGACCACTCATTCAGCAACTTTTCAGAGTTATGATGAAATGACGAGACTTATGACTGGTCCTGGAGGTTGCGGCTGCTGCAGCATCCCTACATTCATGTAATTGCGATCTGGCAATTGGCTCTTGGCATCTGACTCATAATTACAACACTCACAGCATCCCACAGTCACATGATCGTCATTTGTGACCTTCACTGTCAGGTTTCAACAAAGTCAACAGGGGAGCCAGCAGGAGGTGGCAATTGGGAATCTCAAGATGTCACACCTAAGGACCATGCGGATTTGTTCAACAACTGCAACTGGAACTGCCCTAAATGCCATTGTAAGTTTCAGCAGTCATTTGATGTCACTTTACAACCATATTGCTTAGTGATGAAGCTGCTGATCCTAATCACTGTTAAAGGAGGACTACCTGTCCAGTATAAACAGCAGGAGTGGGAAAAGAAGAACCCCATCCCAGGTACAGCTTATCAAATACATAAACCACCTGTCTAATTAATGGTACATATATTTTATATACAGGTCATGTAATTTCAGAGATGAGGTGAGGTACTGCAATTGCAATTACTCTGAACTACTGATCTTTTTAGAAAAGCAAAAGCATTGTGGACTATTATTTGGACTTTATTCAGCATTACTCTGCAAATTTAATCTCTAGAAGATGTACACAGGTTGTCCTCAACCTATGACCATTTGTTTAGTGATCATTCAAAGTTCTGACAGCTCTGAAAAAAAGTGACTTGTAACCAGTCCTCACACATATGACCATCACAGCATTCCCACATTCACATAATCACAATTCGGAAGTTGGCAACCAGATTTATTTATTAAATTTCTATGCTGCCCATCTCACTAATACAGCAACCCTGGGTGGCTTATAACAGTTGCAACATCCTGGGCCCACAACATGCAAAATCAATGGGGAAAACCAGATTCATTTAATCACTACATGATTTGCTTCACAACCATGGTGATTTGCTTCCCATTTGCAGCAAAAAAAGGTTTTAAAATTGAGTGCAGTGACATGATGACTTCCTTAACAACTGCATCACTTAGCAACAGAAGTTCTGGTCCCAATCGTGATTGTAAGCTGATGAACACCTCTATCAAAATGTAATTCTATATTCAAATTGTAGCATTCAGGTAAACATTGGCCACACTGGGATTTCAGAAATATATAACTTTTATAAGGCAGAATCAACTATTAAAAAAATTAGACACAAACCTTTAAGAAGACTAAACTCATGAACACAATCTCAACTTAGTACTTTTATTTAAAAAGACTATTATGCATATTAGTAGGTCTGTTAATATAGAGAATCTTCATTGTCTGAAGACAAAGACTCCACAGGATAAAAGCTTGCATTAAATGGGATAGAAACTGAAATGGAAAGTCATCATTTTTCCCTATTGCCCTATTATATTAACACCAGCCTCTTGGAAATCTTTGTGACAATCTCTCCTATACATGCTTAAGGGACACCCAGTAGAAAGGATTGGCTTTAAGCAGAGAGTCAGCATTATCAGGTTGCAAATTTTGATGGACAGGAAATAGCAGCAAGATATATTCTGAAGATTGCTCTTAATTCTCTCAACTACTCAATAAAGGCACATATTTTACTCTGCTAGTTAATTACAGGCATGCAGTTGGAGAGCCTAAAAAACATAGACTACAAGGAAGTAACTTATTGAAAAAAGGCCAATATGGCTTAAGAGTGTCTTCATTATCTAAATATATATTGAAGTTGTTTTATAATTCTACAGGTATATGAAACCAGTTGGAGATTTAACATATCTCTTATTTTCACTTCTTGATAAGAAAAAGGAAATTGTGTAACACTATTATAGAAAATTGATTTGGTTTCTGCTGCTTTAAGAATGTTGAGTTTTTAAGAAGAATATGTTCAACTGATGCCAGAAAGATCAATGTTCATAATAATCAAAGCATCCAAACTTAAAAAAAAAACCCAAGAAGATTTGAGAAATGCTATCTTTTTTGTTCAGATGTTCAGGATCTAAATGAATTTTTATTTTTTGTAGATGCAATGTTTTTGAACTATTTATTGAGTTTTAATTTCTATGACTATCCAGAATAATTCTGGGAGGCTTAAAAGATCAAAAATAACAAAAAAACTGAAACAAGATTGAGAGAAGGGTGGGGAGCAACCCACAATAAATAATTAACAAGAAACAAGAAACAAAGTTTGTGCAATCCTTTGTAAATTTATTTTGCTATTACTTTAAAATTCTTAACTCTTGTCTAGTTATATCAATTTTGGATTCTAAACAAATATTAAGCATTTTGGAATTAGTAATTCACTCTCCTGATTCCCAACAGATTACTATATATATAGTAGTTTATACACTTTAATTTCAACACCCGGAATATACAGTGATTGAGTTCACCTAACAAGATGCCTTAAATTCTAATTTTCTAGTGCCGTATTTTGTTCAAATAGCAAAAATGAGAATAATAACAGCTATCATTTGTCATTTTCCTCCCATTTCCCATCTCCTAGTGCAGCAGCAATGTTTATTGTTAAATGGTTTTGAGAATGAGATTTTTGATCCCAAATTGTCTTGTTCACAAGGCAACTGACATATTCTTTATATTAAAAAAGTCTTGCCTTGTGATTAGCTAGATTGAGCGTGGAGTTTGTTGGGTGCTGGGAAAAGATGACTTTGGGTTTCATCCTTGCTTTTATTGATTATTGTGAGCTACCTAGGATTATTATATGAGATGATAATATAAGTTTTGTAAATGAATGAATGAATGAATAAATAAATAAATAAATAAAATAATGGAAGTATTGTTAGCATATTTTCATTGAGAGATATTTCATATTTATGGGATTGTAGCTGGACATTTGTGTGTCTTAATACACTAGAAAAAAGAAAAGCTATAATTGTGTCATTGGAATGAGTTTGGTAGGACAGTATGCAGGTGAACAGAATGTTCTGTACTTAAATAAGAGAAAATTCAATATTTATGTTGTCCCCAAATTTTAACCATCCATTGAAGAAACATGCTGATTTACCTCTTTGGAAAGACCTGAAGGATTGTCTTGAACATAATCCAAAAGCTTTTTAGGAGGCTGCATCATATAGGTAGAATTGCGAGATGAAATGGAGAAGAATCAATGGCAGCAAGGAATGAAACATGTGGAGAAGGTGACATAGTTAGAAACTGAGTGTTAACAGATTACAAGAGTGTAAAAATGCAACAAAATGAGAGGATCAGTCTGGGGTAAAGAATATGTGATAGTAGCTAATCGTTTTTAATAAACTTTCCACTGTTGTTAGTAAAGCTGCAGGTAAAAAACTAAAGGAAAACATAATTACCCCAAATTCAGTAGCATTAAATTGGGAAAGATGAAAGAATGATGGGAGAAAAAAGAGAGAATATAATCACTTGGTCCTGTTTGAGGCTCTGCTGTGTTGTCAGTGAGGCAAATGCTTTTTGTAAAATTATGGATACAATCCAAGTTTTGCTATTCTGATTGTCTTCTTCACTGGGTTAGACCTGAACAGATGTTGGCTCTGGAATAAAAGCACTTATGATGGATTGTATTCCAGATCACAGAATGAACTGTAATAAACAGTTCTCTTTAGCATTAGAAAAAGTACTGGTAAATTTAGGTTAGGCTGCTAGAAAATAAAGTTCCTTCAATATAGGAAATTGTTACACAGAGAAATTTAGGGTCCAAAATACACTGAGATCCAGAAGCCAAAGTAAATGGACAGAAGCTATTTATATGAAGGGGGCAAGGATAGATATGTAATTGTAATAAGTGAGGACACAGAAAAGTGCAAGGCAGAACATTACTCTGATTTCCAGTAGAGGCTGAATTTAGCATAATGTCTAGTTTGGTCTTCCCAGGTTGCACTGAGATGGTTATTGCAGAGGAAACAACAACTTTGGGGAAATAAGGTCTTTGGTGGACAATTAACAACAAAATTGTCAAAAGACAAGTTATTAATGCCTCTTCAATTATCTGTCAGGCATTTATTTCTTTTGGTAGGGTTTCCAAATGAGTTTTCATATTTTTAGTGTTGTTCTGATTGATCTTTTTTCTTTAAAGTCAAGAAAACTAAAATTGTGTGATATTCTTGTATTATTCACATAGCTTGGTGACAGATGGAAAACATTGAAGGATGATGGAGGGCTTCTCTTGTGTTATGACTATGAATCACAAGAAGAAATTCCACAAATTCGGAATCCAAGATAGCCTGGCTATTGTAAACATTATTTTGGACATTACTGGAAAAAAACTCCGGTCTTATGGCTTTCTTCAGAGGACTGAGGATCATCTGAATTCAGTTTGGGACAAATCCTGATATGCAGAACTGTCTTAGCCTTCTAGCAGCTGTGCTGTTTCACAGTTTTGTCCTCAAACCTGGACAGCTTATGATTAACATCCATCAAAAACTTACACATTTGTGGTGCTAGTAGTTTCCCTCACACCTCATAGCAGTAACGCCATCACAGAAGCAGAAGGCAGTTGTATTCAAAATGACTGTGGAGGCTGCAAAATCTGCAGATGGCATTGTGTATTCTATTTATATTTAGAAAAATAGCCAAAGCAGAGAGCTGATACTTGATAAAAAAAGTTCTTTTAAGTTAGGGAATATTTATTCTCTTTCAATGTTTTTGCTCCATATAACTTTGTGCTTTATAGTAATAATTATTTGGTTAAATCTAAATTAAATGAAAGCTAATAATACAAGTTGCATTATTCTAGCTTTTTGTAAAAAAGCTTGAACACTTACTCAATCCAAATAATTATTATCAGTTTCTTGTCAATTTAAAAAGCTCTGTCAGCAAACATGTAAAAAGGAGTTTATTAGGGATCCACTTTATTGAGTATTCTTAAGCATTCCTATAGGTTTCTCTCTACCTCACCAATGAAATTTATATATGATAACTGCAACATTAAAAACATATACTTCAAGTACAATTGCAGTAATTGTTTTGAATAGATGCACTTTCAGGATCTAGGCATTTTTACTAGAAATGCGTGAATTGGTCCAAATCCCTAAAACTGATATATTCTAACCTCACTTACCGGACGTCCAAACTCCAGTTCTGAAAAGAATTTATACCAGGGTTCATTTTCTAAATCTATGTCATCTGGATTTATGCGATCAGTCTGGAACAGTTGTGAAGGAAAAAGGGAAGGAAAAGGCACACACTGATGAAAGTGCCAGGATATCACTCTGACAATGCACTAATATTAAACATGCATAATAGGAAGGAAAGAAGTGAAACAAAAATAAAGGAACACAGAAGGGAGGGTTCATGGTGAAAAGAGAGTTGATATGAGAGTTGTCACACACTGACTGACTTCCTTTTTTTGGTCTTTCCTCCATATAGTTGTGGTGCATGCACACAATACAAAAAATGCAATGTGTGTGTGTATGTATACATACAGTATATCTATGTAAAGAATATATAAAATACAACATATATATATATGTTGTATTATGCAATTCTTGTAACTTTTATGGACTTCCTTTGCTTTGAAGTATGTTACCATATACAAGTATTAAAATATTCTCATTTTTTAAAAAAAGTTTCTTTTTTAGTATCTGTTTAGACAAGTGTTAGACAACCAGTGATAATTAGATGGAATTGATTTGTAACAATACTTGAACCACCCAAGGAAAGTGTGTTAATTCTACATTTTAAAGCCAAGCATATAGCTGTAGTATGATAATCAACCAAAATAATAATAAAAAGACTATCCACGCAATATTGATGGTCCTCCATGTAGTAACATACTCTGTGTATTTCTAAAAAGCAGGAAGAAAAGAGAAGATATACCGTGTTTCTTCGAAAATACGACCCAGTCTTATTTTCTTTTGACCCCCGAAAAAAGTGCTAGGGCTTCTTTTTTTGGGGGGGTGTCTTAATTTTTTTGAGGTGCAGGAAGCGGTGTGGGCACCTTATGGCTGCTTGGCTGCTTAATCGCAGCCTGCGGATCAGCTGAGCCAGCAAGGGCCCGGGAGTTCTACCTCTCCGGGAGCCTGGAGATGTTTCCAGGGCACTCTTGCCAGCCCCACCCATGCCCATAGTGCCAGCCAACCTCGCAACTGAGGGCTCCTCTCTTTTGCAGCTCACCTTGTGGCTCTGGAGCAGGCGACGACCACCGTTTGCGCTCCGCCAGGCCTGGAGCTGAGGTTTTGCTCAGGCTGCTGCTACGATTAGGCAGAAAGCCATGTGGCCCATCAGAAGTGGCTCCCCCCCGTCTCTGCCCGGCTTTTGGGCCGGCTGCACCTGCTGCTGCTGGCCTCGCAGGGGCTCTTTGCCCTCCTGGCTGCACTGCTCTCAGCAGCCCTCCTGGACTGCTTCTGCCTGGCATGAAGCAACGCGGCTCAGATCTACCCTATGCCGTCCAGAGCACATCCCCTGCCACTGGCTTGCCAGGAACCATTTCGCCAACAGTCGCGCTGTCCTGACCGAGCTCCATGGCAGATCTGCAGCAGGAGGCAGGGGGAGGTTGTCCCTTCCTCCTTTGCACCCCAAAATCCCATCTTCCCAGGCCAAGCCCCCAGCTTCTTGCTGAAGCAAGACGCGCGACTCAATCTTACCCGTGGAGGCCTCCCCTCCTGCATCTCAAGCAAAGTCAAACTGTGATGGGGGGAGGATATTCCTGTGAGTAGTGTTAAAAGTTAACATTTCAGAAACGTTTCGTGCAGACGTCTCTTTCACAAAGTGATCTCTGGGTGGGGTGGGGTGATTTTCCTGCCAATTGTTAAAAAGGCTCCATCCCATGTCTTACGCATTGCAATCCTGGGATGTGAGTCTGTTCTGTGCTTCAGAAAATTCCCCCCCCCCTCAATCATGGTTTGATTTTGCTTGAGATGCGGGAGATGGAGAAAGATCGGCAGGGTGAGGAAAACTCTTTAAGAAAGTGATCTCCAGGTTGGGCGGAGGGGAGATTTTCCTGTCGACCATTCTTTCAAAGGGCACAGGCACACATCCAAACTGCTCCCTGCTTCGTGGCTTCAAAGCCTCCAGCTTTGCAATCCGGTGTAGGGAAGGCGGAGGTTTGCTCCGAAGCTGTGGCAAAGCATTGCACTGGGAGGTCTCTAAGGCTAAGATTGAGTTGCACGTCTTGCTTCAGCGAGAGGCTGCAGGCCGGGGGCTTGGCAGCCAGGGAAGATGGGGTTTGGGGGTGCAAAGGAGAAAGGGGCAATCTCCCCCTCCCTCCTGCTGCAGATCCACCATGGAGCTCGCTCAGGGCAGTGCAACTGCTGGCGAAAGGGGTCCTGACAGGCTGGTGGCGGGGGAGGTGTTCTGGACGGCATAGGATAGAACTGAGCCATGTTGCTTCATGCCAGGCAGAAGCAGTCCAGGAGGGCTGCTGAGAGCAGCGCAGCCAGGAGGGTGAAGAGCCCTTGCGAGGCCAGGTGCAGCAGGCCCAACAGCCGGGAAGAGGCGGGGGGGGCGACCTGATTCCGACGGCCTCATCGTAGCAGCAGCCTGAGCAAAACCTGAGCTCCAGGCCTTCAGTGTATCCCAGGATTGCAATGCTGAAGGCTTGGAATGGAGGCTTTTTGGCGAATGGGAGGAAAATGGGGAGAGGAATTTTGCTGCTTGTCATCCTTCCCTCAGTCTGTGCTGAGCTTGAGGAATGGATGACAGGCAGTAAAATTGCCCTCCCCATTTT
>JANHFL010003704.1:148590-181960 GCA_032468155.1 Oxyrhabdium leporinum | reverse complement strand
CCCCCCCCCCCCCCTGTTCCCATTCCCCCCGGCCTCCATTCCAAGCCTTCAGCATTGCAATCTGGGATACACTGAAGGCCTGGATAGACAGCAACATCACCAGATGCACCCAGAAGCTGGCAGAAATAGTCAATGCCCTAGAAGATAAGCTCAAGATTCAAAAGGCTCCCGACAAGATTTGAACACTGGACTCTATCTAACAAAATGAAATTCAATGGTAAGAAATGCTGTTTTTCTTAAGCAAGAAAAAACAAATGCACAGGTATAGAATAGATGGAACTTGGCTCATTAGCAGTAACAGTGAGAGAGCTCTAGGAGTCCTAGTGGACAACCACTTATATATGAGCCAGCACTGTGCTGCAACCACCAAAAAAGATAATGCAATCCTAGGCTGCATTAATAGAGGGAGAGAATCAGGATCACGGGAAGTGTTAGGACCACTTTGTAATGCCTTTATAAGACCATATTTGGAATATTGCATCCCGTTTTCGTAGCCACAATATAAAAAAGATGTTGAGACTCTAGAAAGAGTGTAGAGAAGAGCAACAAAGATGATTAGGAGGCTGGAGACTAAAAAATATGAAGAATGGATACAGTAATTCTGTACGTCTAGTATATTGAAAATAAGGACTAGCGTGACATGGTATCAGTCTTCCCATATTTGACGGGCTGCCACAAAGAAGAGGGGTCAACCTATTTTCCAAAGCAGCAGAAGGCAAGACGAGAAGCAATGGATGGAAACTAAACAAGGAGAGAAGCAACCTAGAACTAGGGAGAAATTTCCTGACGATGGGAACAATTAATCAGTGGAACGACTTGCCTCCAGAAATTGTGAGTGCTCTATCACTGGAGGTTTTAAAGAAGAGATTAGACAGCCACTTGTTTAAATTGTTATAGGGCTTCCTGTCTGAGTGTCGGGTTGGACTGGAGCACCTCTGGTGTCCCTTCCAAGTCTATTATTCTGTTTTGTTATTTTGTTATTCTTTCTTTCTATGATCATGTGTATCCATCCCATCAAGCCCAAAGAAAATAAGAATGATATAGGATCTCCTGCCATGGGCAGGAGGTTGAACTAGAAGTCCTTCACGCTCTCTTCGAACTAATTATTCTATGTTCTATGTTTTAATGCTGATAATTAAAACATAGCAGTGAAGAAAGCAGTGGCAATTGAAAGACAGTTTCTGTAAAGTCAGTTCCTTATCTTCAGTCAGGCTTTATGTGTGTTATTTAAAATTGTGGGCTATATCTGTGTTTTTAGAGCATCTTTAAATATATAAATTAAAATGCTGACAGAGTAGGCATGCTGCAGGTCCCATCAGCCCAACTATTCTGGTGGGCAGAATCCAGGCTAAGGGCCTTCTCTGGCATTGCATCTGCTCTGTGGAACATCTTGCCCCTCAGTGTGAAGTCAACCCCAATCCTCCTAATCCTCTGGAAGAGCCTAAAGACTATGCTCTGCCAGTTAGCTTGGGGCTCCAATGGGGGATCATCACAGTGGAGGTGATTGATTGATTAACAACAGATTCCACTTCCCCCCCATTCCGGTCCCACCCTCTCTATCATTAATTGGACAGTAGTGTTTTGAATTTTCTGTCAACTTATTTATGTTTTTAATTTATAGTTTTATTTTTTATGACTGTAAGCTGTCTAGAGTTACCCTCAGGTAAGATGGGCGGCCTATAAATTTTACAAACAATAATTAAATAAAAATCCAGCCTTTTGCATGTAGGTATTATTGTTTTTTCCCTCCCAGTAGGCAGTAGAGGGCAGCATGAAACAGGTGTTCTGTGTTCTTAGCTTAGTTTCTTAAGCTGAGAGCTACATGCAGAAATAAGTTTACAATGCTGAGGCTGTACTTTACTTTTCAAGACAAAAAATTTACACTGAAAGTTCTGACAACATGATTCACATTAAAAGCAGCACAAATACTAAATACTTAGCATCTTCCTTCCTATATTTTATGCACAGGCAAAAGTACAAGGATAGCTGATGTTTCAGTTTGTCACAACTGCTGACTGATGCCATGACTTTATAAATGTTTTCTTTTTTTTTCTTGGCTCCTTAATACATTTTCCTGAATACTGATAGGAATGCCAACTGCTGACACAATCCCTGCAGGTGTTAGAAGTGTTTTGTTTTTCCTGAATGCTAGAATTTCATGTCCTGTTTAAGGAGGAGGAGGAGGAGGAGGAGGAAGAAGATGACGAAGAAGAATTGTTCTAAACAGATTTTCTTCTGTCTGAAAGACAATGCCATGGAAACACGGAATCAGAATAATATAAACAATGCAAGATCCATGCTTTGGCTCTGCTCGTCTGTTACTAGTGTATAAATATAACAGAAGAAAAACTGTTGCAGGTATAATGAATCAAAGACAAAAACAGCAGCAACCTAGTTAAACCAAACCAGAGGGTATTTCCAGGTGTCAGTATGAAAACTCTTAATATTTTCAATCCCTGAAAAGTTAGTGGATGTTGTCAAAAGTCTAACTTTTCTTTTTTTTATTTGCCTGTTATTTTTATTCCTCCCATTGTTTCTTTACTGTTCATCACCAGAAGCATGTACAGCACCCTGCGCATTTAAGGAAGAGAGCACCAAATACCTTTATTTGTGGGAAAGACACTGACTGCTAATGATCACAAATGCAAAGCAAGACTGGGAATGTCTGTAAAAAAGGAGTGTGCATTAGAACACTGTGTGAGCAGTCAGTATCTGGTGGAGCAGCGTCTCATTGACTTGAGCAGATATATATTTTATAGCAAATACTTGCTGATTAATGGCTTCTGAAAGTTCCCAAGTTGGGAATGGTGACATCTTCCTCTATTTATTGTTAATGGATCTCCTTTGGAAGTAGACAATGGAAAGCCTAAATGTCTACTATAACTGACAGGAGAGACTACCAAGCACCATATCTGACGTGAACAGGCAGGAGGCCTTGGGTTGTAAAACTAATAAGATGTAGGCTGAAAGACAGATAAGCTCCTACTTTTGAATAATTTATCAACAATATCCAAATGTCTTATGAATGAAGTATTTTGATCTTAGAAAAAAAATGAAGGACTAGACTATCAGGTAGCACATGGGTGTCAAACTCACGTGTCACATTGCCATCACGTGACATATTGTGATGTTTTCCCCTTCATGGAGCTGGGGTGGGCATGACGCATCCAGCCCACAGGCCGCCAGTTTGACACCCCTGATTGGGAGCAGGAACATTTTTGCATCAACACAGAAAAAACGGAAAGCAACCCAAATATAATAACAATAAAACCACCAGATGAAGCTCAGTCAGATTGTTGCTGGTATAAATATTCATAACCTCTAAATATGTTGGTTCTACTAAATAATAAATAAAACTAATTACCATGTTGGTCTAAATTCTTGGATTTACAATCCACCTAGAGGGCATATGTTTCTGGAAGGTTATTCTAAAAAGCTATTCTAGTTTGGGAAAAGCAACTCTATGAATTTTTTTGTGGGGGGTATGCCTAAAAAAAACTCCATGCACATATTTTCCAGAAATAAGGATGGTGACAAATCATGGATTAGTATACTCAGAATTGTTAAAGATTCGTCCATTCTTCTGGCATAACGAATCATATGTATCACAAATGATGTTGTTCTCACAAACTATCCCAAATTGAGGCAGGCATTCTCTTCAGATGTACAAGAAAATAATTAATCATAAATATCTGTATTATCAATGTACACATTTAAGCAACAGAAACTAACAATAGGTAGCCCTTGATTTACAATTATTTGTTGAGTGACTGTTACAATAGCACTGAAAAAAGTGACTTATGACCGTTTTTTACACTTATGACCCCCATGGTCACATGATCAAAATTCAGTCACTTGGCAACTGGCATATGTTTATGACAGTTGCACTAGGTCATGTGATCACCATTTGTAACCTTCCCAGCTGGCTTCTGACAAGCAAGGTCAATAGGGGAACTGGATTCCTTAATAATTGAATGATTCACTTAACAACTGCAATGATTCGCTTAACTGTGGCAGAAAAGTTTGCAAAATTCTCTTAAAAACTTTCTTGCTTAGCAGCAAAAATTTTGAGCTCAATTATACTCATACATAGAGGACTACCTATAACTCAAATGTACATTATATAGCTGTACATATTCTTATATGCAATCATAAAGAAGACAGAAATAGTGGACAAAGACTAAGAAGAGAGATTTTATCCAGATCAGTTATCAAACATTTTTGTTTCCTTCATTAAGACCATACTATCTGTAAGTATAGTGTGTATATGAGTGTGGTTGTGTATGTGCATGTGTGAAAGAATTAGCAGGCCAGTAAGATGCAGATGGTGATGAAATGCTAGGAGAATTTGAAATGATGAAAAAAATCAAGAAGAATATCACTGGAGCAAATCTATGATAAGTCAAGGGAGATAATGCTAGCTCCTCTGGATATTTGTAATTTACCTAAATGCCTATAGTTCTTGTTCTGTTTCAAATAGAAATAATTTTAATGGCAAAGTGCATGATTAAGAGATTGAGGCTACCAATTGCATTTTTACCTCAAATATTGGTTGTGGAGTATGGAACAGTTTTATTTTGCTACATTAACAGAATAATAAAAGAACAGAACTGATTGAGCTAAGTAAAATGAAGCTAACAACAGTGAGAAAGTGATCATTACAGAAAAAAACAGCTGTACATTTTTTCCCAGTAATTTTTCAGCTCATGCTGTGTCACAACTAACATGCCAAAAAAGTCACAACCAGTTATATCCTCTACAGCTTTTTATGCAAATGAAGTGGAGATTAACAAACTATTCTTATTAACAGATTTAAAAACCTGTCAAAAATAAAACAATTCATGAAATAGGATAAATACTGCATAAGATCATAGTTCATTAAAACATATATTCCCAAGCTTAATTTGAGTAAAATTGAAAAAATCCCCGAATCAAGTTTAAATCACTTAGAGGATATACATATATTACCTCTAATTTAGAGAAGTGATGGGAGAATATTTTGGCTGGAATGATAGTCAGAGGGAAAATGGCTATATGTCTGGCTAGATGTTTTGTTATTCTTCTGATTAAGTTCACAACCTCTTGATGCTTTTCATGAAAAATGAATATGCATGTGTGCAATTCCCCATGTAATTTTGAGTCAGATTGCCAGGATTGATATTAGCAGGATAAGTACTAAGTATAATAATAACAACCAATAGAACATAAGGTTATATCTCACTCTTCTTACTGGAAGCGATATTTACTGAATCTAAATAATCATAAAATGTTTCTTAAAATGAATGAAACCCCAACTGATTATCTGATTCTGTTTATTCACCATCTGGGAACTATTTGCAATTGAAAACATTTTAAAAAGGTTATCATATTACACAAATTCTACCACAGAAATGCCAACAATAACCCTCCTTCCTACTCCCACAAAACATTTTGAAAATATGATCCTGGGCAACAAATCTCCAAATTTCTAAGCCCAAGAAAGTCTGTACATCATTAAAACGGCTGATTAGTTCAGTTTGTTTGGATGCTAGCACTGAAACAAAGCCCAGATTAAAAAAAATAATAGATGCACAAGCAGAGGTCACTGAAATGTAAATTGATGCAAATGTTTGTGAATTTAAATCCAAGAAAAGTTGTATTACCTATGCCAATATCTCATCTTATCCAACATTTTATTATTATAGTAGTTGGCTTTGGAGATGAAGTTTGGTTTTTCAAATGCTCATGAGAATTAACCCAGAGAAAGTTAATGTGAGATGAACTTAAGTAATTTTATTGAATGAATACATCTTATTCAATACTGAAAAGTAGAAAATGTAATTGCAATTGCATGGAATTGAATATTGTATGAAATATGGTATGACACCTTTACTTAGACATAATCTTTAAACCATTAAATATCACAAAAGGAGTGAAAGTGCTTAATGTTCTCTAAACGTTACATAGGATGAACTACATAATACAGAATTTATACAATAAATCATGATATAGAACAGTGATGGTCAACAGTAACCCTTTATAAGTGAGTCTTTATAAGACTCACTTACACAAACTGAGACAGCCCACTATTTGTCAAGTGACTCCATTTTTATAGGTAGCCTATTACTGAGCAGGCTGGTGTTGAGCCAAGGTTTTTTGACACCCTATGCCAGCATATCTCCATCATGGGCAATCCAGAATACACAGTAGACTTTAGAAGTTGGCAGATTGCTGAGTTTCAGAGGTTCAGCAGGTCTGCTATAAGATTAAGTTCTATGTCCATTGTATTGTGGCTGGCAAAGGCTGGAGGCCTTTCTTTGTATAGCTATTTCTTTCTTTCTGGTGTATGTATGTTCAGAATCCTGATCTCATGTAGCATGTGTTCCAGAAAGTTAGAATAGAGTACAGTAGGGTAGGATAGGATGGGATAGAATTCTTTATTGGATAAGTGTGATTGGACACACAAGGAATTTGTCTTTGGTGCATAAGCTCTCAGTGTACATACAAACAACAATGTAATATAATCATAAGATACCAATAGGAGAAGGTAATACAAAAGATGAGAAGGATAATAGTAATACAGCCATACTACATGGGTAAATATCAGACATAAGACAGTACTGTGGTAATTAGGTGTTCCGCAGAACGATGGCATGAGGGAATATTTCCATTCTTGCACAAAATGTGTGATTTGCTAAACTTAAAGAAGTACTGGATTCAGAGTCTCAATCTTGAATAAGTGTGCCTGAATGATTTGCATCTGTGCATAGCTGCGTATTTCCCACTGTCCCTGAAAATATTCCAGGTGATTGCAGATAAAGGGAAAGAGAACACTTGACTCTTCCAGCTCTAGGGGCCACACACTCAGGGCACTGATAGGCAGATCATTTTCCTGCTGTTAGATGATATGGAGATGGAAGGATGGCAGAGAATTTCTCAATCATTGCTCACTATACTAGTGTCTGGGTGGGTAGCAATGCTGGCCTGACCTGCTTCTGAGGGCAGTGCTTTATTTACCAATGTACTTTCTTTCAATGGAAGGAAGAGTCCCTAGTATGTAACTCAAACTTTTTATGGATTCCATTGCATATTCTCCCAAGTGAACAATTCTAAAAACTAGGAGAAGTATTTTCCTTAATACTCACATATTTCCCTATGATTAAGTCCTGATTCATTACTTTGGCCATACTGTATTTGTTATCTACTCTGGTCTGTTACAATTAGTTGATGAGGAGGAGGAGGATCATTGTGTAGTAAAAATATAGAGTTCTTGGTGTTCTCTGAACTTGGTTGTTTTCTTGCAGATGTTTCATTATCAGGCTAGGTAGCATCATCAGACCAAGAGAGATTCAGTTTGCTAGCTATTTATATATAGTAGCATGCACCATCAATCTTAGTGGAGATATTCCTTGATGGTTCTTTGATTAGGATATTATTTTCTTTCTCTGATTGTTTAACTGGTGCTGTTTGTTTGTTTAACTGTACACCACTTTCCCTCTCTCTGATAATCTAGCTTGGGGGAAAAATGTCTGTGAGGAAATAGCCAAACTCAGAGAAGACCAAGAATCGAAAACTCTGAGCTATATATATCTTCTCTAACTGAATGCAAAGTTCTCCAGTTTTACATAACCCACATTATAGATACAGTATATCTTAAGAAAAGGAAGGTTGCCAATGTATAAACTATAGTCTTTTGTAATCTAACACTCTCCATTTGTGTTAGTAATTGTCAGCTAGCATCTGAAGAATATGAAGTTAGGGAAAGCTATTCTAATTTATGGTATATGTAATATGACAAAATACAAGTTCAAATATTACTATCACAATGTAACATCATAAAATAATAATACTAATAATACTAATAATTCATTTCAACATTTAGCATATAAATCAACCAAGACAAAGCTAAGGTTTCTGAATAATATTTACCATGTTTAAAAATAAGCAATTCCAAAATGCTATACATTTAACCTTACAATTAAAATATTTAGGAACAATTGTTGCTTCCATATTAAGCATCATAAACCATACTCATCGAGTTAGAATCAGTTTGTTTAGATCAAGATGTGGCAATCACAATGCAAACAGCCTGCATGTATATTTCTATAAACATATAGTAGTTACTCCATGAATTAAATACTTGTGCGCAGACATAGTGAAAGATACTCTTTGGGTTATTGGAACGGTTAGCAATAAGTATTAAGATGTAAGATTGCAGCCTCCTCAAACATGCTTTTCATTAATAACTAGTTTTCAAAAATCCTAATGAAGAATTTTAGTTATCTGTTAGTTTGCACTGTGCTATTATATATAAAATATCAGTAGTAACAAAATCACATTTGTGGGTTTTGGAACAAAAAAATTATTCACATGTGTAACAACTCTCATGTTATTTCTATATGTGCTGATGAAATTACAATGATAGTGAAAAAAACCCTACTCATTTCCATATTGGGTTTAGAAGCTTGTAAATATTATAATATATTCAACAAAATGAATGTGTGTATTTATTTTCACTGAATCCTCAATCCCCAAAATAAAAATACTGTATTAACCCAAGGAAAATAATTTTGCTGCTTTGTTTTATATTAAACTTTCAGTTAAACATTATCTCTAAGAAAGGAAACCAGTATTGGGAATTTATTATTGGGCTGGGAGTAATTTATTACTCCTTACTGGTGATCCCTGAGTCAAGACCAGGTGCCCACCATCTTCCTGGCACCTTCTTTAATGGCTCTGCTGTTATGGGTGCTAGAAGACATCTGTGAAAACAGATAGACAACTTGGTAGAAGAAGCAAAAAAATGTGCTCAACAGCAAGTTGTGTGGATAAGTCTTTAGGGCATTTTCTTGCCCTGGGTATGAGAAAATAACTTAAAGGCAAATGAACCCACCTGATCTATCAAATGCATGGAAGTGCAAGAGATCAAGGCAAGCCATAGTCAACCATGAGTCAAAGCAGATACATTGCAGACTCATAGTTATCAATCTCTTGGAAGAAGTCTCTTGAACAAAATGCTTGTCTTATAATTCTTAAAAGCATCTTATTATTATACTTAACAAAAGCATGGCAGATTTAAATAATAAATGTTTTACAGAATTATTTATTATACATAAAAATGGATAAACTTTACTCACTGGTCTTTCATGTTCAAGGATTGAAGACTTTCCTGGTTCATATTCAAAAATGCTTCTTGGTTCTGAACGGAATTTGCGGGTATCTACTTTTCTATCGGGCGGCTCCCACTCATTTCTAAAAATAAAAAAAAATGACAACTGATCTTACATCCAATGCATACATCACAGAGTTTTTTAAGAACAAATTAATGGATATTTTAAAATAAAACTGGAACAAAAATTTCCATCACAATAGAGATTCTTCTGATTTTGAATGGAATTAGTAAAATTACCACACATAAAATTACATTCCATATCAACATAAGTAATAATGTTATATTTCAAAATCAAAACGCAAAAAGCTACTGCTTTTACTAACTAAATACTGAAAGCTGGATGAGTAAGATTTGTCTATCTAGGTTTGAGTCCTTCTTTGTCTATGATAATTAAGGAGTGAGATGGAGTGGTGATGAATAAAGATTGCTGGTAGCTAGGGATTCTGCACATGCTAGTAGGCAATGACTATTTGTTTGTAAAATTGGACCATAAGGACAAGCTTAGGGTGTCTGCATATCACCCACATGCTGCTTGACATATGGGTTGGGGAGGTATCAGGGCTCCTAAAATAGCCCTGATACCTCCCCAACTTATCGAATAAGAGGGTTTCAAATTCTTTATATTATGTTTGGCTCTGAGTAGAGTTCAGGAATTCCTGGCCTTCCTGACCTCCATGGCAATCATGAGGATGTCCTGAGTGATCTGTGGCTCAATGAACATAGATAGTTTCCCATTAGAACTACCCTTCCTTCATGATTGATCATGAAATTGATTGATCTTTCATGATTTATCATGATTGAATTGCATCTTGAATGGAAGACATAGCTCTTTTTTTTTCTGCAGTCAGATCATTTCCCAATCAAACAGGTGGGCAGCCCATTAAATGTATGTGCTCAGGTGTCTTCTGGATCCAAATGGATTCCAGCAGGTGATGGGGATTTCCATAGCCTTCTTAGACAACTCATTTGAATCCTTGATTTAGTTCTGGAATATAAAGATGACAGGGATGCTAGGCCAATTATTTCCAAATAGCCTATCATTGTAAATCTTGAGTTGCTCTGGAAAATGAAGTATCAGAAGAAAAGTTGTAGCAGATACCATGATTTTGGACTCCGCTCTAATGAGTTATCTTACGATGTATACGGCACCATGATTGCACTGGAAACTGGTAATATATAAATAAGTCAGTCAGCCAACCAACCAACCAACCAACCAACCAACCAACCAACCAACCAACCAACCAACCAACCAACCAACCATGAACCAACCAATCAAGTGCTTCCATGAAAAGTCATGTTGTATACCTGAATACAAAACAAAACATTGACATAATGGCTCTCACATTAGTATTAAATTTTCTACTTCTGGATTAATTGCTATAAAGTAATACATAGCTTACTTTTCTGGGGCAGATCTTTGCCAAGGACGAACAGGTGGTACTGGAGGTGGTGGAGGTGAAGACACTTTAAAGGCTTCAGTGCCATTGTCAGAAGTACTTTTTGTCAGTGGCCTGTATGTCTGAGTCTTTGCAACAGGATGTGCTTGAGCAGCAAGTGATGGATTGAAGTTACCTAGTCAAAGACAAAGCAAAATCACGAAGGATCTAAATATTAGTACTAGACAGATAGAGGTAGACACATGCACACACAGACAAACATATACAGCAGTGTGGTGTAGGGTTAAGGAATGGGAAAACCAGGATGTAATTTTCCCTTATGCATGGAAGCTGAGTGGGAGAATTTGGGTGAGTCACTCTCTTTCTCAGCTTTAGACTGAATGAATGAAATGAAATCTGCCTAGCAACTCTTACAGGACAACTGTGTTATATTATGGTCCATAACCTTCAATGAATTCCTGAAGTGAATTGATTCAACCTAATAAACACATACACACATGCACACATTGTCCATTCAAATATGGATTGAGTAAAAGGATCCTTCCTACTCCCTAGTAACCAACATTAGTTTTGGATAGAAGCTAGTGGCCTTAATTCATAGCTCTTCTGCCATTCTGGTATAAAATGTGACTCTCCCACATAATGTTGATTGTTCATTTAATGGAAAAATAAAGTTGCCTATATGTTTTCATCATCTCTGACTCAGAGTACCTTCTCTTGAGCATCACAAACCATGAAGACCAAGAGTGCATGCATACTCTGTTGGTGGGGATAAAATTGCCCTTCTGTATCATCCTGAATCTCTATGATTTGACCGGGAAGATTGAGCCATCTGTCCAGTATTTTTCCACATAGAGATCTCTCTTATTGAATCAGGATTAGACTTGTAGAGTAAGTGGAACTATAGGCGATCAAGAATATATGCTGTTATGTCTAACTTTTTCCCCTTTCTGTAGCCTATACCTCTCTGATAGTTTAAAGATAGTTTGTTAAGAACAAAGAACAGGAAAAAAAACAAATGCACTAATGAAAAATGAAACTTGCTTGAGTTATGAGATCAAATGAAATAATTAATGATAGCCTCTAAAGTTAGCTTGGCTCTGGACCATTACTCAAAACCCAAAAGGACATAAACACATTTATATATTGCACATTTATATATTTGCTTGTAAAACCATGCCTTATTAATATTATTAAAAGATAAAGTCTTTCTTGTTAGTAATAATTATTAATTAAAATTATTACCCAGGAATATCACATTAGATGAAAATGTACAACATGCAGCAACAAGTTAAAGCTGAAATGACATTTAAAATATAGTCTATGTCCTGTGGTAAAATGTATTTTGCATCATTCTGAATCTAGGAATATCATTCACATTCACAACAGGCTTCCTGTTATTCATAGGAAACTTAAAATATTTTCACATTTTTTCTAATGTATTCTTACCATATTGTTAGTGCCAGTGAAATGGATAGATCTATTTATGGTAGATCCAATTTTTTTTAGGATACAGATTTTGTTTTGGAATCTGATGAAAATTAGAGCTTTCAATGCTCATGCTCTTTCTTCAAAGTGGGGCAGAATGCCTTTCTGGATTGTGAACATCCTTTATGTTGTGCATAGAAACAAAGCAGTACCCTTCAATGCTGCTACCTTCAATGCAAGATATTATGGAAAAGTTGTTGCAGGTACCATGATTTCAGACTCTGCTCTAATGAGTTACCATATGATGTTATTGTGCATTCAAGTGTCCTCCACTCTAACGTAAAAGTTATCCAACCAATACAAATAAAAATTAATAATACATATTGTATTATTTTTTATGAAAAGAACCATTAATTGTTGATATATGGAAAATAATGAAACAAAAACCATATACAGAGATTCAATAGATAAAACCAGTTATGGAGGCAGAATAAAGTATGGTCCAGTGGGGTTAGATATTGTTAGAAGTTGCTGGCGCTAAAAAGAAAAGACCCATGTGAAAGGAAGGAATAATTCCTACCAGTATTATATGCATATGAAGTATTATACATGTCAGTGTCATCATCTACAAAAAGAAAGACAAATGTTATAGCAGTGAAATATCTGTCCATTTATTCACAGCAAAGCAGTTTTAAACTCACTCTCTTCATAAATGTTTAGTATTTGTGGTGTTTATTCTCCAGTTTATTCCTGTGATATAGCACGAGACTTGTATTCACTCAGAATTCAAATTAAGATGCCACAAATGAATTCTACTGAATATGTAGAAAGAAGTTTTAATTTCTTTCCATTATTGAAGCAGCTAAAGTGATTTGTTGCCTTGGTAAATAATAACAATGGGAATCAAGCCTTGCTAATTCCAAGGAATGCAAATGAAAATTTGCTTTGTTTCTACAGTACATTCATATTAAGCCCTGCACTCTCTTCCTAAAAAGACCACTAAGTAGGGCTTTTTCTTTAACTGGAAAAAATAGTGAACTGTGTTTAAAAGACTTACTGAATTGAACATGCAGGACATAGACAATACATATCATGACGCCTGGGTCTCTAAGAGATACTAAAATAATTTCTGTTGTCCAATCCAGGCAGCGAAGGAGTGTTACTAATGTTTCTAGTGTTTCTAATCTATGGTTGTGCAGTAGGAGAGTACCTAGTTGAAGGTATGAGAATTCTCTATTATGGAACAGCCTGTTCCTAAGGCAAGAATAGTCCTAACTCTTGTGGTTTTCCAGAAACTGTCTCATCCAGAGGCTTTGAGAATTGTTTATTGTTCATTGGTGCCTGTATTAATCCAGTCTATAATTAGTTCTACACTGTTTTCAATGTTGTAAGACATCCAGGGTTGTGCAGGAGCAGGCAGCCATAGAAATGGAAATTATAATAGTACTAATAAAAATAAAGGATCAAACACAAATAAAAATGGAAAACGTCATTTATGGTTGTAGTTATTATTACAATTAATTATTGGGTATTCGTGTTTCTTTTTATGTTTTTATTACCTACAATAATCAGCCTAAAATGGATTGAGGTGGGATGAATCACATCAATAAATAAACAATAAAGATCTAATCTGTTATCAAGGCTACAAAAAAGGAAGCAAAAAGTAGAAATTATACATACCGGGCTTATGAACCATATGGATTTGCTTAAACATTGTCTTATACCAATCCTTTGGCCTGTCAACAGTCTAAAAACAAATTAAATTTTAAACAATTAGCAGATAATCAGTACAAAAGCCAGACTGCCAACAAAGTAGGAAACAATTTATTTAATTATTACAGAGATTTATATAGTCGCCCAACTCACACATACTGTAGGTGATTCATGGCAGCTTAATTTTTTTTTTAAATCCACCATATAATAAATACCCAGAAATATCTCATCCACCATGTCAGCAACCATACAGTTAAATCAGTCTCTTTATCAGCTTCATCTCCATTTGTGGTTCTCAGGCTCACTGACAAAACCACATTTTGGGGGTTTTTAGGAAAAGCAACTCAGTAGGAGCCAACTATACCTTGGGGGAAATAATGTTCCATAAAGAAGGGGCCACCACTGAAAAGGTCTTTTTTTTGGTCCCATCAGATGCCTATCCCTAACTGATGGAATGCATAACATGCCCTGCCTTCCTATCCCGGAGGGCCAGGTGGATGTTTTAGAGGACAAAGTGGTCCTTCAAATAGCCTGGTCCCAAGCCATGTAGGGCTTTAAAGGTGATAATCAGCACCCTGAATTGTAGCCAGGAGCAGATTGGCAGCCAGTGCAGCTCTCACAGAAGAGGTGACACATGTGCAAGTGAATTAATTGAAGCTTCCAAATATTCCTCAAGGGCAGCCCCATATAGAGCATATTACAGTAGTCCAGACATGAGATAAATGGGCGATTAATAAAACATTAGCAAAGTGGTTAATTTAACCTCTTAATGAGTCCCCCTTAATAGTTGGCATGTTTTGCTTAGTTTAGAGTTAAAATGATGCAATATACTGATTATACACAAAATAAAAATATGGTAGAAAAGGATTCTGGTCAGATAAAATAAATAAGATGTCAGTATATATCATCAGATTCCATTAATCTGAAGACTGTTACTATCATTAGCAGTTAATCTTATTCACTGATGCATGCAACTGAATTACTGAATTACATTCAACTACATTCAATCGTTAGACATACAGTATTTTTTGTGATAAAAGACTAGATGCTACTGTTATATTATCAGAGTGGTAACATAAAGAAAAAAAACAAGTACCATTTGAGAGTATAACGCAATATATATGTGACATTGAATGCTGATGATTAATCTGAAATGGTACTGTTAACAGAAACATTTTATTCTCACTACAGTTTTTCTTCTTTGCCCTACATTTTTCTAGTAACAGTCTATAATTAAGTAATCTTTTGTCAAAGTAGGAGCCTAATTTTCATTGGCCAAAAGCCCATGTTTTAAAAAAAAAAGCAAACCAGAAAAGCTAGCTATAATATTTCAACATTACTTACATAAAAAAAATATCCAGATAGACCAAGTTTACTTATTCACAAATAAATGATAGATTTGTCATCCAGAAGACTGACAATGAAGCCAATGGACTGAATTGTATGATTAAAACACATACAGGTAGTATTTGACATATGACAATTTATCCCAGACTTTATGTTGCAAAGTGAAACATTTGTTAAGTGAGTTTTCTCCCATTTTATGACTTTTCTTGCCACATTTTTTAAGTGAATCGCTGCAGTTGTTAAATTAGTAACATAGTTGTTAAGTGAATCTGCCTTCCCCATTGACTTTGCTTGTCAGAAGGTCGCAAAAGGGGATCACATGACCCAGGAACACTGCAACCGTCATAAATATGAACCAGTTGTCAGGCATCTGAATGTAAATCACATGACCATGGCGATGCTGTAACGGTCGTAACTGTGAAAAATGGTCACAAGTCACTTTTTTCAGTGATGTTGTAACTTTGAACGGTCACTAAATGAACTGTTGTAACTGTAACTGTTGCAAGTCTACCTGTTCATCACCAACTATGCAGACTATGTGGACAAAATCCTTTTCTCGAGAAAAGTCTAGTTCAAGTAAGGATCTTTTATTCTTTTTCAGAATTAGGCAGACCCAACATTTGTATTACAAAAAAAAGCATTACTCGATTAAAACTGGATATATAGGAATGTATTAAAACTCTAGTAATCAAATGTTGAAATTTTATATGACAAGGTAAGTAGCTAAGCTATATATATTTAACCTGATTTTATTCTATTGAATGCAATATAGATAAAAAATGTTTTTAGTCCAAGATGTACAGAAACAGGGAAGTGGTAGAGAACATAAATTCAGAGACAGTGACAGCAATACTGCTTTTTAAACTGATAGTAAGAAAAACATATTATTGCTGTGTATGGTCTCAACAATAGAGTTTGAGCAACACCTAATTTTCTCCTAAACGCAGTCCATAACTGGCAACAATACACATGGGTTTTTCATATTTTCTAAATGGACATTGTCATGGCCCTGTTGCAGCCTTGGTCCGAGGAGGAGAACGAGAAGGAGCCAGTGCTGATGGAGGAGGATGGTGCGGTCTCGCTGGCCACGGAAGAACAACCAGAGGAGCAGGACGAGGCACTTCCAGGTCCCTTGGGGCTTGGAGGGGTTGCTAGGGTTAGAAGGGTTGGAGAGAGGACACAGGATGACCGAGCAATGGGGGAGGAGAAGGAAAGAGTAGACAATGGAGCAGAGGAGCGACGGCACTCTGGAGAAGAACAAATGCCTCCCCCACCCGATCCTCAAACATGGAGAATGGAGAGGAGGCAGGATCGGCGCAGGGCAAACAGATGACTTGGGAGGAGGGTGCCCCACCCCTCATCACAAGGCTCATCTGGGGAATAAGATTTAAAGAAACGCCGTGGGGAGGGCCGCTTGTTGGGAACAAGCATTGCCTTTTTCCAGCCACACTTGCAGTTACCGACTTTGCCTAGCCTTGTTTTGCTTGGCTTCGATTTGCCTTGCTTTGCCTAGGCTGGTTGTGAGCAAATAGTCAGCGACACAACTCTGCTTCGGGTTGTGCTACAACGCCAGTGATCCCTTTGTGCGATGAAGACCCTCTGGAACCAAGTTTCCTGAACTTTGTCTGCTCTCAGAACTGGCTGCTCCGCTCGACTCACAGCAGCCAAGAACTAGCGGAGGTGTGTGTGCACTTGGAGCATAGCTCTTGGACTTACAGTGAACTGTGGGAACTTTGGGGAAAAAGATGGACCAATAAAAGGGAGTTAAGCTTCACTCTGGCTGTATTGCTTTTGTGTCCAGCCCCGGGTCATCACAATTATTTTCCACACAGGTGATTAAATTGCAAACCAGTTCTTTAAAATTCTGGATACAAAAGTAATCCAAAGGATTGGCCCATCATTTCTTATCCAGGTCCTTTTTAATGTGTTTCCTCAATGGGGAAATTCCCAGGCAAGATTTCGGAAGTGGAAAGGCCTATCATAGTGCTAGAGAAAGACATTCCCCTATACTCCCAGAAAGACATCTTCTCATCTGCAAGGAATGTGGTGGCTCTGTAGTTAGAATGGAGGCTTTACAATCAGCAAGCCTGAGTTTGAGACCAAGGTACTGCATGAAGGGGTGAGTTCCCCCCATTCACTCCAGCTTCTGCCCATCTAGCAGTTTGAAAGCATGTAAAAAATGAGAGTAGATAAATAGGTACCAGTTTGATGGGAACCCACATGGAGACAGAAGAGGCGAGTCCCCATTGGGTGTCCCCCAGGTAAGGGTGACATCACCAGCTAATATCTCTCGACTTCGGTTGCCAAGCATCTACTGTCTTCAAAGCTGTAGACTCCTGGCTTTCTGTACATTACCATATGCTAAATAATAAATAACAATCACCCTGTTTTCTCCTGTTCTGCTGCAAGAGGAGAAAGAGCTGGTGCTTAACAAGTACTTATCAGGCTTTGGTTACCAAGCAGATTGTATGCCTGCATAATCTTGCTTTCTCTGGGCAAGAGAAATGCAATAATCACACTTGCCTAGAATTTAATAAACACACAAACATTTCTAGGAAAGCTTGTATTGAAACCAAACTATATCCACATCATTATTTAATGCCCATAATTTTCTTGAAAGTTTACCAGCTTTTCTTTCAAAGTTCATCAGGGTGAGGCAAAATTATAACAAACAAGAGCAAAACAACAAAAGACTGCTGCTAGCAAGTGTAGTTTAAGAAAACACACTTTGTAAAGTATTGTGTTTGGAAACAAACCCATATCTTCTCTTAAACACATGCTAATAGATTGTTAATGATGGTTAAAAAAGTGTAACTTTCCAAAATATTAGATGGTGAAATTCAGAGTTTCACTGGATAGATCATTTAATTAATAAAAACAAGTAAACAAATGCAAAACCATGTACAACTAGCATCACTAGAAATGATCCAATATTATCTTGTAATATGATGTAAATATGCCACACCTGTGCCTCTATACTGTTCCTAGGAACAGATTATTCACCGCACATAATGAAAAACATACAGGGCATAATTTTATTAAATGGAAATCATGCATGGATCCTGTTCTATACACCTTACTATTAGCTATTCTATATATCTCACTATTTGACACTGTGCTTTCAAAATACACTCTAATATTTTTATTTACAAAAGCTTCTACATCTGAAATGATTTATTCATACATTCTACACTATCTAATTCTATGCTTTTACTATGTAATAAGAAATCTAGAAATTATATTACAATAACTATCTTTATATACATAGACTAGCTTCTATTGTACTCAGGATATATTTTAATATTCACACTGTTTTGGATCCCAAAAATACAGAAATAAAATTATATAAAGTCCATATATATGAAAAATTCAAAGGGCCAATGTTTTCTATAGCTAGCATGTTGGAATCTGTACTTTCCAAAACAGCTTCCAAGATATAATAGATATTCTCATACTTTGTAGTACTTTCAGTGGGCAATTATTAACAAGTCAGTAAGACAATTTTTATATTGGATTATTTTAAGTAGGATTTAACATGCTAAAATTAGAATCATATTTTATTTCCATTCTCCAGAGGCTAATAGGGTGCTGGGCTGCTTAAACTTTTGGAAAGTGATCAGAATTCCTAAATGGGTAGACATTACATCTTATAAAAATGTCTTGGCTGAAAGATACTTTTGTTCAGCAAAGGGCACAATAAACAGTAGTCAACTCTTCTACAGTACTAAAACTTTCGTGCAACTAACTTTTACTTGATGAAGCCAAAACTTTTAATTTCATACTTTACTGCAGAAGTCAACATGCTTAAAATGTGGCTTCTTTTCATTTAGTGTTCTGTCTTTGGGCAAAGGTACCAAAGAATAAACATGCATGATTATGAAGTGCACCATACTATGTTTGTCCACATGAAATGAACAGATAAATTACTTTAGGCATTCAAATTATTGGAAAGTCTAGGCCAAGACTGTTGAGACCCTGTGAGCTTTGCTTTTATCCACTAATTCTACTTTGAAAAACATATGGGTACTTCAGTAACTGTTAAAATCAGTAGATGAATAAGAATTGAAACAAATACCATAATTTCAGATGTAGTAGGTTTAATTCTTAATTAACTGTTTAGTACTTAGGGCTTGTAAGTTTTCTTATCACTGGTACTTCTAGTGATAATGAGTCGCATGCAGTTGGAAGGAATCATGAAGCTATTTCAGTGCCAGATACCAATATCCTAAGCATCCTCAGATATAATTTTCTTTTATACCAAACCTGTAATCTGAGAATCTTGGAATGAATGAAAAAGGGCTATAGGTAAATCCTGGTTAGCTGGAAGGCATAGTCATTGCGGCAACTAGCAAAAACAACTTCCATGTCAATTAAGGGCCACTTTCAAAGTTACTTTTAAAACAGCAAGGAGTTCTTTGTCATACTATGAGTCATTGAGGTACACTATAAGAATGATAAAAAGTATATTAATTTCCCAGCAAAGGAGACTATTTATCATAACTGAGCTTGAACAGAATACTGCATACATATTGAATGAAAGGGTCACATAGAACAGAAAACACATTTGATTTTAAAATGATACGCTTCTATTTTCTTCTATTTTTGAGCGCAATGGAACAACTCCTAGGTTCATTTAAATTGCAGCAGTTATCCATTAGCTTAGCTATTTACTTACACATTTTATCAGTCCACCTTTTTCTACCAAGCTGCACTTGGGAGATGGATATATTTCTTTAAAATACATTTTAAAATGCTAAATACATTAAACTTTGTTTAAGTTAGGTGACATATTTGCAAATAAATATAAATATCTACTGCAACTGAAACACTGCTGGTATTGCATATTCACTTTATCTGCATCTTAAGGTGAATTTGTGTGTATTCATTTTTTTTAAATGTAAACAGATCAAAACTGTGCATGAAGTATAATGCTTTAGAGTTCTCATCTGCAGTTATACTGAGATATAAAAAAAATCTACTTCCAAGCACACTTCTCCAAGAATAACCTCACATAAATCTAGAAGAGTGACTTCTGAACAAACTTACATAGAACTGAAGAAAACATCATAAAACATCTATGCAAGGGGCACATTTTTTTCCAAAATGCTAACCAAAATGAGATATTATTACAAATGTTAGACAACCAAGAGAATTTGATTTGAAAGATTTTAATATATAGCTAGCTATGTGCCAAGTCCATTAGATGTGAATTGGAAGAATTTAATTCATATGTCAATATAAATAGCCATTCTATATAATCAAACTGTGGCTTCAAAAAATCATAATAATCTTCTATATATCCTTAAAGAAATCATAGTTGAGGGAAGTAAGGATTTAATTCCCACCATTTTTAGTTTTAAAACGTATCTTACCTGATCAAAACTTCTCCATCAATTCCCTCCCCCCTTTTGCCCGCCCCCAATTTAATCTCCACTGGAACCATTGGTAGGGCAAGCTACTCCCATTGCTTCTGTAGCACGGCGTTGGCCAAAGAGTCACCTGAAATCTGAAAGGCTTTGCTGCTTTCATTCCTGCTCCTCGTTCTTTTATCCCTTTTGTTGAGAAGATTGGCAAACTGATCTTTCTACCAGTTGCAGCAGCTACTGCTGCTGCCTGTCCCAGACGAAAAGGGTTGCTGGAGCAGCAGTGTGGAAAAAATGCTTCAGCCTAACTAAAAACAAAACACTTCACTGTGGCATCCTAAAAGCACTCAAGCACTAACTAGTGGCAAATGTTCAACATTGACCTGAAAATGTACTTTTCTCTCTGCTTCGTTCCATGTCAGCAAAGGAGAGAGCCCAGTTCCGTTCCGTGCTTCCCAGCACTACAGCTAAGTCAGAGATTGTTTAGTAGGAGGGTGTTTACATTCTTTCATTTATTTGATTTCTGTTCACCCATAAACGCAAGGGGTAACAGGATATGTAAGAGCATCTTGATAAAAGTGGCAGTAAATGCCAAACTTTGAACAAGTTGAACAATTTTAAAAGAGGTTGAAAAAAATGGAGCAAACAATTTTTTTCTAACAATGGTGTAGTGGAGATGGCAAATAAATTAAAACAGGGCTTTTTAGGTATACCTGTCTCTTTCCCCCTAATGACTGATTGTGCATATCTCACTTCATGTTATATAAAGCCAGGAAGAATGTGAAAAGCCATCGTCAACAAGACATTCATTGTATGAAGTGCACACACACAAAAACGCACACACATTTCCTACCGTTCTAATTGCCGTTGGAATTCCTGATTCATCAACTGGCCCAATTCCTGCATAATGTGGTGCTTTAATGACTGTGACTTTCTTTTCTTCCTCTGAAGTCCTACAGATCGGTATGGTGGTGGTGGTCGTGCTGCTGCTGCTGTCACCGCCACCAACAGAGTGTGCATGCTGTGAGTACATCTCTGTGGATTCTACAAAGATAACATAAGACTGTACAACTGTAGAACTGCCCTGCTTTGCCTGCATATTCGAAAATGCATTTTCACATGAAAAAGATATATATATAGATGATCTTCTCTGTACTACTGGATGGAAAGCAGCACGAGAACACAGCAGACCTTAGCTGTCCAGGTCTTTTGCTTCAGATGCTGGAAGGCTTCTACAAATCAGAGCAGATGATTTGGGCTGCAAATGTCAGGATGACCACCAGGTAGCAACAAAGAGATAATCTTGTGAGACTATCTTGCGGCCATCCAGATTTTTGCAGCCTGAAACTGGTAACCTTAAGTTCACAACACCACTGGTTTATTTCATCATAAAACACAATTGGCTCAGTTCTGATCCATAAATCACTGTTTACAAATCATAATGGTTAGACCCAGCATAAATTCTGGACAGATAGAAGTTTGAATAGTAGGAAGGGGAAGACATTTTATAATTATAAAGTCATAATAATGAAACTTTACTTTGAACAGAAATCTCAATAGGCAGAGCAGTTGCTACTAAGGTTCTTGCAAATAGTTTAAATTTATTTATTTATTTATCACATTATTGAAATTAAACATATCTCCCTCACAGGGGGACACTTGGCAAGTAAAAAATATTAAATCCCTCCGTCTCTTTCTCTTTCGCTAATTTTTTAAAATACAAAATTAAACCTAAGTTAAATTACATATTCTCACAGAAAATTTTCAAAATTGCAAAATAGATTTGATCAAAGGCAAAATGTCAACATTCTCATTTTACAGATGACTAAGAATAAAGACTAAAGACCCATCAGCACAGAAACAGCCATGGCAGTATATTGTTAATGTTCAGATTTAATTGTATTATTCTTATTCAATTTTTGAAATCTGAGTATCTTGTTGATCTACGGCAACATCACTCATAGTTCTAAAGGAAACCCAATCTATTTATCTGATTTGAAGTATGTAATATTTAATTAATGTTTATAGTTGAACTATTAAATTAATAGTCAGGCTATTAATATATGGCATCAGATCTTTTGTTTATTAAAATTTGCAATCCATAAATAAGATAGCTAGGAGCATATATGGTAAAGCAGTTTAGATTTAGCATGGATAAAATATCTAGATATATGGGCTTTTTTCCAAATATGCATAATATTAAATTTAGAGAGAGAAAAAAGGAATGTGTTTCTACAGCCCAAGAATAGCAAAAACTGTCTGCCCTCACCATAAGAGTTTAAGACATAACCAGACATAACATCAAGTGTATAAATTCAATTAAACTATAGGCTTTTAAAAATGTAAATATAATCTGCAGGGAGATAGAAAAGGCATTTTCAGAAGCTGAGGGAAGAATTTAATCCTTTGCTTTATCATAACTGTAGCAAAACAACAACACAGAAACCCTGTTCATAACAGCAAAGTTATTTAGAAACCTTTCATTACATCTGTGCTATATTCTGACATATATCTCTAACTATATATATTCAAATGTTTCTTACCATATTTAAAGCTCTAAATTATAATGCATAAAAGGAAGGAGAAGACTGAAAATACAAAAAATAATAATCTTGAGGACCTCAAATCTAACTTCATGAAGGTTCAGTGAGGTACAGTACAATATGGATTTAAAGGATAAAAACTGACAGTTGAGTGGAAGACAACATGGATTGCAGCAGGTGGAGCAAAAAGAGGTGGAAAAATATTCTCTTTGGCCATGTTCTCATTTATGCACTCACAACACAAGCATGCCTTCCTCACTTTTTAAAAAATATCACAATATTTTCTCCCTTCTCTGACTCAAATTGAAGAGCAGAATCAAGGTATATAAATCAGGTAAATTTTGCAACCAATTGCTTTGGAAATAAGAGAGATGAATGACAATGAATGGGAACAATGGCAGTAAGCAAGATTGGAATTGCTAGATTTTATGCTTGTTTGGTTTTCTACTGACTTAGGGATGGGGGAAGAGCATTTTAATTTAGCAGTGGTAAATGACCCAAAGTATGAGTAAACTGGACTGTTTTTAAATGTTCCCAGGAATGAAGAAACGTAAAAATTTATGAACAAATGATTTTTGGGTGAAAGTTGTACTGGATAACACCTAATAGATTGCATATTTCCAAATAATTAAAAAAAAGGATTTTAAAAGAGGAAAACATGATCATTATGGTAAAGTCTGGGGATGGAGAGCAGCAATTGATGGAGGGAATATTAAAAGAAAATTCTGTGGGACAGGATTCAATAGAATGAAATTGCTAGAAATGCAAATGTACACAGTTCACAATACAATATTTGTGGCATGGACTCAGTAGCTTTACTCAAACAATTTACAATATGCTGCACTTGATTTAAGTTCAGCTTTATAAAGAAATATTTAATCCAATTGAAATAATTAATTTCAACAATTAAAAAACAACTATTGGACAACAGTTGTCATAAATTCATAAAGGATACGTGGACCTATAATCTTTAATTTACACGGTGGTGGCATGGATACAATAAGATATATTTAAAAGTTTCACACAAGTATACTTCCACTCTCACTGACCAAATTTACATATTCTTCATTCCAAATGATCTAGATAGACTTTCTTTCCAGGATTTTTGTAGAAAAATATTCTGGCTGCCACAAAAACCTGCTGTCAAATTTTCTGTTCAGAAGGCTGGTATTCCTAAGTCATTTGGAAGCTAAGAAAAAAGTGGCAGTGTGTGGGTTTTTTCTGCTACCATTATCAGTATGTGCGATGACAAAATAGCAACAAGAGAACCTATTTTGAGAACAGTGAATTATGAAGCACTCTGTGTGATGGAATTCTGGTATAATTTCACTTTACATCTTATTAATCAAGTGAATAATGCTTATGGATTTAAAGAAAGATTTCATTTTTATTTGCATTCCAAACTCACCCATTGTCCTGCTCTGTTGCAGGAGAGAGGAGCTTGAAGTGAATGAGACTGGTGGAGAGTATGCCAAAGAAGGGGAGAAAGGCCTTTGAAAGTAACTCATTGGGCTGGTTGCCAAGCTAGAATTCCCATTCACTGTTATCTGAGCCTGAGAGGAAAGAAACAAAACAAAAACAAAATCCCAAAATCACATCCAGTCATATACAATAAAATTCTGAAGTCGGAAATCCACCATCGACATAAAAGATGAAGGAGAGAATGGTAAAATTCATAACAGTAGCCAGTTTTCCAGTGTTTAGCTACAATCCATAATCGTTCCTAGAATTATGGGTAAATTAGTTTGTTATATGCAGAGACCTATTTTTTATTAAAAGCTCATGATACTTTACATAGGAATTAGATCTCTTTGTTTTATCCTAAAGCAAGAATTGTGCAAGAGTCTGGTCCGAGAGAGACCAACTAGCCCATAGTTTCTCAGTAAGTTTCTATGGCTGAGAGCAGAGTTAACCTAGATCTTCTCAATTTTAATACAACACCTTAATTACTGCATTACATTAGGTTCACAAAGGCCTCAGTTAAAGTAGCATTTGAACAACTGCTTACAAAATGAAGGGGCTAGTCAAAATCTCTCCATTTTCCTGAAGATCTAATTTTAGTTTTCCCTATACCTGACTCTTACTATTATTCGCTCGGAGCCCTCCAACCCAAAATACCAAAGGAAAATAACCAAATTTCTTTCAAGTGACAAAAATCAATGACTATTGGTATCAGTGAACAATATGTACCTTTTTATAAGAATTTATACACTGCCTGCTGAATTCTGTCAATATTTCTACTATTTTCTTTTGAAAGAGTACCACCCTTTTAGATATGCTTCCATTTATTATGATTACACTGCTGCAACGTTTTCAACATTAATCAGTTGCTATTTAAAAAAATAATAATAAAAAAATCCGTATGAGCTTTGGGCCTCAAAATCCTTTTAAAAAATAGGAAGAACTGAAAGATTACTTTGAGTGATGTGTGACTTTGCTCTTCTCTACATTTCTATCTGTATGGAACTGAACTTATACTATGGTGCATGATAAGGAGGAATTACAGCAGGTATACAGGTATTTAAATGTTCCAATGTAAATATATTCATTGGAAGCAATTGCCTCTGCTCTCAACTATTCTGGTAAATGATGGATGCTTTTTCTACAAAAAGTGGGCTAACCTAAAAACATTCAAGGATCCACATCATGTTATGGTCTTTGGTTAATAGTGTTTTAATTTTTGATGGGTCATTTAAAATTTAAACTTCTGTCATTTGTAATAATTTGTTTTATTAAGTAGAATACTTGTCATTGTTAAAAATAGGATGCTGGCCATGACATCTTTCTGTTTTGTGTATTATTAATATTATATATTTATTCTGCATTGCAACATAACAGGAACCTCTTTGATTGAACCAGCATATTGACTTTCTCACTTTACCCTGCAGATTCCTGTTTAGACACTAGTTTATGCCAGCCACACAGCTGTCATCTATAAAATATACAGAACGCTTGCAAGTTATAGGAATAAATAGATCCTATGCTCAAGTTGTTGTTCTAACTTGGGAACAAATTGTATTTACTCATTTATTGGACATGTGTCTCATCTTTTTCTCAGTTTGATGATAGGTAGGATAAATGCGTTTATCACCCATTTAGGGGTTTTTTTGCTTTTATATATAATAAAAGAACTCACATGCACTGCAGAAATTGAATTCTAAAATTATACTTTATGTCTCTGTCTCTTTCTCTCTCTGACACACACATATGCACACACACAAGCACACATACAAAGGGCAGTGTTAGTTTAGGGGGAAATTTGATTTAGAATCAATTTTATGCAGTCAGTGGTTACAACTAATAGTTATCGAAGTGTGTACAGTTGTGCTCTTCAAATATTTTAAATTCCATTGTAGGGGCAGATTTCTCACTTTTTTTTCATTTGTTTGTAACTTGCCTAAAAATTCTGTACATATAAGCTAACATCATGCTGTAGACTTGCTTATATTCTAAACACTATTCCTCTTTAATATGAGGAACTGCAGAATTATAACCAGTAGATTTATTCAGGATAGTTGAAGCAATTGGAACAAGGGTGTGTTGAGGTGAAAATCTGACACTGAAATGTAAACAGCAATGAAAAACTTATGCTTATTCCACGCAGACCCCACCTGGCAAGAGGCCCAATTGATATTCCCACCTTCCCCTTCTTGCATCACCTATTGCTCCTTCTAGACAAAGCCAATCTTCCAAACATTAATGCCCTGAAGGAGGAGGCAAGCCAAGCAGGTCATTTTTGTACCTTAAGTTGGCAAGAAAGAAAGTTGGTTGTGGGAGGAAATGAGAAACTAAGATACTTTGGTTTTTGGAGTCGGATGAGGGATCCAGAAGATATGGGATTTAGGAAGAGTTCCCACCAATAGAAAACTAACCCGCACAGTTCAAAACCATAATTGCAGTAATTTTCTGAATCAGGTTCCAAGCAGATTAATTTTGGAAGCTAATCAGCCCAGAATTACAAGACAAAAAAGTTACAAACTGAACATATTTGTGCAGGTGTGCATGTATGCTTTAAGCTTCCATCACATTTCTATTAAAATCAAAATTCAATCTTTGCAAACTGCAAATTGGAATGAGATAGCACACCAGTGACAGAAGGTAAGTTTATGCATTTCCCAGGTAGAAAAAGACATTTGAATAGCTTTTGCAACAGTTGACATCAGGACCCATTAGCATTCCCCAGAGTACACAAAGTGGACAAAACTGTTGTTTTTGTCTTTTTTTGCACTGAGATGTTTGGAAGATTGAGGGGCCAAATGGATGCCTTAAACTTTCATCCTTTAGTATTACCTCCAAATGGGAATGGTTTTCTCCACTGAGGGCAAAACAGTGCCTTAATGCCTTTTCACACCTCCGTCAACCTCAACACACAGAAAAAAATCCTGTTGAACACTTCAGTACCATCCAGTCTGGACTGCTTCAATGGCCTTCCCCTTGCAAGTTGTCAATCAAGATACAAATTGCAACCTCCTAGTTCTAACTGATGAGATAAAGAAACTGTTTTCTATTTCACCGATATTGTAAAAAACACTATTTTGGAATATTGGAATTATGTTGTTCCCACTGTATTCCATATTGCATGGAAAAAGCTTTACAGAACAAGATACCACCAATAATCAGCATGCCAATTAATTAAATGAGGTGACAAACCAAAACTAGCTTCTTTTCCACTTTGACAGCACGGTTGAACAGAATGGAAGAGAAAAAAGGAAGGATAATTACATGAGAGCTGGCAGCAGTGGAGGTTAAGGTGATGCTATCAGACGCAGCAGACGTCTGGCTCAAGGTTGGGGAAGGTGTTTCAGAACAGTCAGTAGTATCATAGTTACAGCTCTGTAGCTCATCTAGAATGGCAGCGGAGAACTCGCTCACTGGCTGAGAGGAGAACTCACTCATGGCTGACACAATAGAGTCAGTTTCAATCTTGTGAAGCAGAGTGTCAGGTACAAGGAAGGGGTACGTATAGGAGAACGGTGAAAGGGCCGGGGTTCTATAAATGTGTGACGGCCAGAAATCATCACATGGTGGTAAAGGAAATGATGTTGCATGGGTGCCACTGTCAGGTGAGAGAGAGGGCTGGTGAACCGGAACCATGGGAAGAAGAGGAGGAGGTGGTGGTGGTGAGGGACGCAACGGTGCAGCTTCAGCTGATATTTGTCTGTGTGTCTGGGAAGCATTTACCTCCATCACATTGGCAGTCACTTTCTGGTTTCCGAGCTGAATTTTGAGAAAAAAACAAACAATCAAAACATAAGAAAACATATTACTAAAATTGATTTTTAAAAGTGTTTTCCTTTAGTTGTGTTCAAGGGTATACAAAAAGAAAAAAAAAGACACACACTCTGTGTGTGGCTTTTTCCAAGCTTTGAAAATAAAAATCAGATAGAAAAGAAAATAAAGTTTATTTTAGAAGGAAAACATACTAAGTGAATTTATCGAGCAGTAATAGAAGCAACGCCAGAAACTAGTGTACTAGTGAATATAAACATTTATATTCATTTCCTAATGTTATATTATTTGAGGTTTTATTTAAATTAAGTTTGATTAAGCTTAATTTATCACTAAAATTAGAGGGACTTTTTTTTAAAAAAATAACACAATTGCACCTTCTTTTTAATAGAAATAAACAAAACAAGCCCCAGTTCCTAAAGACTCTTGTACAATGGTTTCAAGGTATGAAAGCAATGGGCTGTATATTAGGAGTGTACAAATTACATGCCATTTTTATGGACTCAATGGCAAAAAGGATCATTATACTCATCCCTTTCATATATAGGAGAAGTTTATGCCATGAAGAAGAAATGAGACTGTGCCATTGATAGTGGCCTCCTGACATTTGAATTTGGATAAATGGGAGGAAAAAAAGAGAAGCATGTACACATATATAGGTTTCTCCTCTTCAAAATCCATCTCAATAACTGGATGAGGGTGGTGGAGGCAAGAAAAGGCTGCTTGTACTGCTAGGGGCAAAATTAAGTCCCCTGATTTTACTCCCCCTTCAACTTGTGAAAGTTTTCATAAATAATCAACGAAGACGAATGGATTTACTGCTTATTTAGACTACATGGAAGGAGACAACATGGAACAAGCCGTTTCCACTAGCTGAAAGTTTTCACATAGATCTCTTTCCCATTATTAAAAAATAAATCATTTGTAAGTATACAGATTTCCAAGAGCAAAAGCCCCATTCCTAAATTTCAGGCTCAACTTATACATATTACTGCAGGAGCCAAAAACGTCTAAGGTCTACATGGCTTAACTCAAAATCAACTTATATTGGATAGATGTATGTATAAAATTAATATGTATGAAAGAAAAAGTCATATAATAGAAAAATATTTGTGTAAAAGTATTTGGATGATTAGTAATTGCTCTAGTAAACAATTATTAGAAAAGGGATCTAATTTTTACATGAAGAAATTCCCTCTTTCTAAACAAAATGATTTTTCCGGAAGGAGATGGGAAAACAAGAATGATGGACCATTTTACTTTGTCTTCTTCTCTGAAGAAATTGCTGGGGAGGATCTATCCATATTTAATTAGCATATGATTACAGGGCTTACTATACATATATTTGCCTCATCAAAATAATTATACTGCACTGTGTATCTGCTTTTTATATACACTCTGTTTTGTCTAAGGAAAGTGTAGAGAATTTTAGAAGCCAATATTAAACTGGATGGGTGCAATGAAGAATCCTAATGATGTAAGCCATGATTATAATAAAGGCCTATAATTTACATGATATAATTAAATAATAGATATTATACTGGGAATGAATAAACAATCTGGCATCTTGATATTGATTTTTTATTCAGAGTCAGTACTAAAGAAATAGATACAGTGGCTGGTGAAGGACCCCTTGATAGATGCCAACAGCAAGAATATTTTCAGTTATTACTTACACACTATGAATCATACATAGATAGGAAACTGCTCTTGATTTTTTGTTATAACATGTTCCCCAAATTTAGGAACTGTTAGATTGTTTCAAGAAATATAAGCTTTTATATATAATGTTTTATAAAAAAAACAAATACATATTCTCATAGAAATGGTGAATGGACGGCAAATATATCATTTAGTATTAGCACAAATGTAGCTTTCCTCAACACCTGAATGGTAAAAGAGGAAATAAAGAAGACAAATGTAGCTGACATGCCATACTCCAGAGATGGGAAAGCTATGACCTTATAATATTACTAATTACAATTCCCCGTATTTTAAAACCTCTTACACTACCTATGGTGGCTGGGCTTGATAGGAATTGTAGTTCAGCAACATCTAGATGAATACCGCTGTCATAGCTGGGAATGCAAGTAACAGAATGCTGGTTTGCATGAAGATCTCTAGATTAGAGGTCCCAGCATGCATAACATCACATGCACATGCTTAGATTAAAGCTAGCCATTGCTAGGACTTGTCCTTATTAGAAGAGTGCTACACGAAGCATGGGTTTAACAAAGACTGTTAACTTAAACTAAATCAACTCTATCTTCCTAAAATGTTATTTGGAATAAAAAAAACCTTTACTGATGAAAGCCAAAATGGATAGTGGAGGTGAACATCTATTGGCCTCTCTGGGGATGAACATAACATATCGAAGATGGAGACTGGAATGCAAGAGGAATAAGTGTTAAAAATCATGCAACAATGGAAGAAATGAAAGAAAATTAAGGGGAATCAGGTAATAGATTTGAGTGTTAATCTGATTTTATGGAATGTTCATGAATTCATGTAAGGAAACAGAGATGTAAATTTAATTATGAATAAAAGGACTGAAATGCATGTCATAAAGTATGAATTGATGTCATCTTGGTTGTTAGGATGCAATAAAATAATTTCTACAGACTGTGGTTATAGTTGCTTATCCAGTAAATGTTTTTAATAGAATATGAATGTGCAATTATGCAGCATTCTGAATGAATATGATCCAGAGAAAAATGATTTGTTAGGTGACATGAACTGATGAGTGGGAATGAGACAACAGAGGAAAAATTTAGGAAATTCCTAAATGAATGAAAAATGGCAAGTGAGTATCTTTTCTTTAAAAGGTGTTTTAAATAAAAGGATTAAGAATACATATACTCTTATGTATATACCACAAGGAATTGATATAAATTTTAAATGATTGATGTGATTCTTTATGATTTATGACTGAAAGAAATGAAGGATATAAGGGTGATGAATTGTTTTGATTGTGGGATAGACACAAGGAAAGGAGCGAAAGGAATAGAGTGAAAGGTACCTTATAGAGCAGGGATGTCCAGTGTTGGCAACTTTAAGACTTGTGGACTTCAACTCCCAGAATTTCCTAACCAGAATGGGAATTGAAGTCCACAAGTCTTAAAGTTGCTAATATTGGACACCCCTATTCTAGAGAGCTGAGTCTACCTATCTTGATTTGCTGCCTTTCTGGACATTAAGGTCAACAAGAAAAGCCTCGAAAAGATAACTTCACTTTCTCCCTTGTGAGTTGCATTCAGTTAATAAGCAATAATACCGTTTTTGCTCAAGATTTTCCTTTTACCAAACTTTTTACTTTGAATTAGTTAATAGCTAATGTTAACTGTTTTTTCCCCCCAGAGCAACTGTTAGCCATCTTGATTGTCCTTTGGGCAGAAAGGCAAAATGCTTCTGTTTATTACAACCCATAGAATCAGCTGCACATCTCTATCCATTGGGTAAACTTTCAAACTCTCAGTACTCAGGATTAAATGTTAATTTCCTGGAATGAGATGAAAGAGAAGTAGATTGATTTATCTCCATACGATAATAATACACTAGGTCAAAATCTATGGAATAATTCAGTGCTTTTATAAAGATAAAAGCATGAAAAAACAGGGTGACTTACTTACCTTGAAGATTAAAGAAAATTTCTTTAATTTTCATTTTGGGATCATACTGCCATAATGCAATACTGTAGCAATATTGGGAAATGTGAATTCACTATTTTTAATTTTGATAGAAAGGAAAGCATGATAATCCATGCTGATTTAGGATTAAATATTGAGATTTTATCAGTAATTCCTCTGCAGAAAAAAAGATGACTGTATTTTTAACTGGCAATGATTTACTTAGTTTTGTGTCTATGCTGTATGTTGTTATATTGAATACACTTCTTTCTTTTTCCAAGGATTGGGAAACATATTAATTGAGGTGGGTGTATCCCTTATGCAGGCATGTTGCATGGCTTTGATATAACAAAGTAACTCTCCAAGGCACACTGCTCTTTGTTGACAAAGAATCAAGGCAGCGCCAATTTTCCTTAATTGTTCAATTTGCCTTGCAAATCATAGCTTCTGCACATTCACAGAACAGAATATGAATTTACATACACTAAGTGAGTGATGTAAATCTGAACCATTGAATAGATGTTGGACATTTTTCAGAGCTATATCTAATAGGCACTTCACTCAAATCTCTATCATTACAAAGTGCCATTTATATGTTTGAATACAGTATTAGCATTTAAGCTACTGGCAAACTGGAGAACCAATAATAGTCAATATTTTGTTATCTGCAGTGCTAACTATATATTCAATTTTATGTTGGGGACAGTATTTTATGAATTCGCTTTATCCAACTGAAATTGGTTGCTAAATAAAGTGATGTTTCACAACTATTTATCTGAACATCAGTTAGCAATAGCTTAAAGATGCAATTATCAAAGCTTTTTATTCAAGGTTAAGCTTATTGACAATGCTACTCATCTTATGTTTATTCTGAGATTTTGCAAATGAGTTGATATAAAGGATTAAAAGAAACACATGTATCCATACCTGGGATTTTGGTATTCATTAATTATTTCAAATTCTTCAGCTGGGAGATTTAGCTTAGGCTGCCAGAGGGAAACAAAAGAATATTCTCAAAGAGTTATTTATATTCCACTGATCTGACTGCTTTGCTACTGTATCACTTATGTCAGGAATGATCTAAATATATCTAACTAAGATTTTAAAGGAAAACAGAGCCAACTGAGTGATCCTGTAATGAACAATATCAAAAGGCACAGTATCTGTGGGACCATATGCCACCAGAATATGTGATAGTGCACAAGAGGTACAAATAATACTGATTTATCATTAAAAAGATATTCCATAACCAGACAAAGTAGATTAGAAATGGGCAACATTTTTTACAGCCCTGAGAGTACCTCAAGATCCTGAAATTCATTGGTAAATGACTATTTTGAGCAGCAATATTTTCACTAATGTTGAAGAAATTGAGTACTAATCTTCTCCATCTACCTTTACATCATCCCTTAGAAAAAAGGAACATAAATGGTAGCATTTGTCCAGTGATGACAGTAATTACTACCATGTCTCCTATGGACATTTCTTTTCTTTTCTTTTATTTTTATTTTATTTTTCGATTTGTATACCGCCCCTATTCCGCAGACTCGGGGCGGTTCACAGCAAGTATAAA